>BQNB010007949.1:3265-48957 GCA_026074375.1 Tanacetum coccineum | reverse complement strand
TCGTAAAATGGTACCAGTTGTTGTTCAACAAACTGTTTTGCATAATCATAACACCATTCAGAAACATAGTCTGGTTTTTTGCTCGTTCTTTCTTTGCTAACAACTTGTTGAACCAAGGCCTCTTCACTATCCCATATACTAACGGGTGGGTGAGTAAGATGCAAAAGGGTTTCAGCATCATACAAAGCAGGTTGAGCACGCTTGGCCATATAACCTAGACCTGGGTTACGGGTACCTAGGAGGTCCTTGTGCAAGTCAGCGGTTGCTCGTTTTGGTTTCTTAAAAAGCATAGGAATAGTTTCTGTTGGCATGTTAAATCTTTGCAATATATCTCTTGCAACTTTGTTAGCATTCTTTAAACAAACTATTTCATCTAGATAACTATCTGCTAGATCCTTTTTCTCAGATAAAATCTTTTCTTTTTCAGATTGTAAAAATGCAATTGATTTTTCTTTTCCTGAAAGAGTGGATTTAAGCAAATCGTTTTCTTGCACAAGTTCAGCGTTCCGCTTGTTTCGCTGAATCACTAGGGCTTGTTCCAGTCTAACTTTGTGTTCAAGATCAAGTTTGACCTTTTGGGTATCTAGACGATATATTTCTTGCTTGCATTGAGAAAGCTCATTTTTTAAGGTCTCGACTTCTAAGCATTTTTCTTGGTTAACCTTAGCATGTCCGTCTAGTTGGGTTTGCAAGTCAGTTAAGATGGCAATCATAGAAACTTTATCAGATGTGTCAGCAGATACCTCAGTTGGAACATTTTGGGCTTCGGTGTCAAGAAGATACTGATGATACGGGATCGTATTGTCATCAATCTCAGTCTCAGCATCGGAGTCTAAATGTTCTTCCTGGTGCATCTCCTGAATCTGATAATCCACATTATCAAAGATTTGATTGTCATTGGAGTGTACCTCATTGACTGGATTGTTGGTTGCACTAGTGGATGACAAGTTGGCCATGAAAGCGACAGCAGCATTGGGGCCTTCATCCACGTCTGAGTCATATGCATCCTCATGATTGGCTTGAAACATGTTTGTTGTAGTCAGTGCCTGAGGTTGATCATAAGGTGCGGTGCATTCCACATCAGCGAGGAATGCTTCAGCTTCAGCATCTAACACATCTCCTTTCTCTTTAGCTTCCATCAGTAAAGCTTTATCTTTGAAGTACTGAGAGTCCATCTTTCTCTTGGGTTCTTTACACTGCCTAGCAACATGTCCTTCTCCTCTGCAGTTGTAACATATCACCTTCTTGCCTCGAGCACCTGTATTACCAACATTACCTGGAGCCTTCCTCTGAATTGGTTCAGTAACAATGTGACCATCATGCACCGTAGCATGAGTCCTTGAGTTGGAGGAAGTCCGGAGCTGGTTGTTGGTTGGAGGAAACTGCTTTTGGAAACCACTTAATGAGATTGCAATCTGAGTCATAGTGGCCATCAAGCGTTCATTTCGGAGGGGACTGAAGCAGTAGGTTGAGGACTAGGAAGTTGAGGGGGATGAAAGGTAGGTGCAGATGTGGTGTGAGGCCACATTGGCCAGTGGATCACCATACTTGTCGACTGTCTGTTTCTGAGAGTCTTTTTGGCTTGGGCTCATAGGCTTTGAGATGAGTATAAATCTGAACATATGGTGTGGTTGAGATATCCATGTTCTGTTTGACATTAGTCACATACTTACCCCAATAGGCTGGAAGATTGTTGACAAATTTAGTGTTCATCTGATGAGTAGGGATTTCAAGCTGAGTAATCTTCATGGTCATTCACAAGCGTTGTGGAACGCCACAAAGAAGTATGAATGGACTCGTTTCAATGCACGAAAGCCGTTCGTACTCATCAACAGATCTTCTTCCTATTGTTGACGAGTCATACATGATCCTTGATAAGCATTTCCAATTTACCCAAATCCTCCTTTGCAGTGCTTCGTCTGATTGAGTTGTTGATGAGTGTAGGGGGGATGACCATGTCTGAGGATGTTTCAGCTGAGTATCAGCCTTTTCGAGCTTAATTTTCTTCGTCATTGAAATCAGAGTCAAGCTTCTTCCTAGAGTGCGGGGCATATAACAGTAGAAATTAGCAGTGGGGATCACTCTAGTGACCATCGGGTGAGGTGTAGGTCCATCCTGGATGGATTTCCATATCAGCTTGCCATTGGGTTTGCCTCGAATGTACCTGTGTATACGAATCTTCCATGATTCGTAATCATTTTCAACCAACATTGGTGGACGGGTATCGGTACCTGCGGCATTTGTTTCTTCATTGGATGCCATTGAATAAGTTTGTTTAGTAATGATCTGATCGTAAGTGATTGATGATTTGATGACTTGGTGTGAGGTTTGAGATTTTCGGGTAATTTTTAAACAGTAAAATGCAGTTTTGAGGGCCTAAATGACTCCGAATGGCCAAAAAATGACAGGGCTCTTACTCAAAGAGTAGAGTCTTGACCGTTGGGCCGTTTTCGAGCTGGTATAAAAATTTCAGAACAATCCGACAAAAAATTTTTTTTTTTTTTAATTTTTTTTTTTGCTTGTTCGGTCGTCTGCTAGTTCGATCAACTAGTTCGATCGTCTCGTTCGATCGTCCTCTCGTTCGATCGTCTTCTCGTTCGATCCACCTGTTCGATCGGTTGTTCGATCGATCCACTCGTTCGATCGTCTCGTTCGAACGTCTTGTTCGATTGCTTTGTTCGAACCACTCGTTCGATCGCCTTGTTCGAACGCCTTGTTCGATTGACTTGTTCGAACGTCTAGTTCGATAGGCTCGTTCGATCCCTTCTTTTCCACTCGTTCGATCGTCACTCGTTCGATCCCTCTATATTTCCCAATCGTTCGATCCCAATGAAGGAATACACTCGTTCGATTCAAAACGAATTGTACTACGTTCGATCCCACGACTTTCCACTCGTTCAGAGCAAATCTTGAATTCTACTCGTTCGATCGAAACAGCTAGAACTCGTTCGGTGAGCACAAAAACACGAAACAAAAAAAACCTTTTTCTTGCTTGACAATACACGAACAAAAAAAATGAACAAACGAAAATCACGAGATCGTTGATTGCTAACAAGATGGTTTTAATGATATTGGATTAAACATAAACCATCTTTGAATCAAGAATCAAACAAACAATTAATCAAACCCTTTTTTTTCGAAATCAATAGAAAAAAATACAAACCAAATCAATACATCAATCTTGTAGGCTCTTGATACCAATTGTAGGATCCCTAGATCATTCCATGTATGAAGCACAAGATCAATGGCACAAAGATTAAAACAATGAATAACTTTTGATTGAAATGAAACAAAAAGTGGCTACCAAACTCTAAAAGATGAAAAATATAAAATGAAGTAGCTAACCTAATTTTGACTAAACTAGGAGTATTTATACTAATAAGGATTTGCCTTTGAGGGCTTTCTATTTGAGCTTTTTACATCTTGGCCCTTATACATAATAAACATTAAATAACATAGTCTTTCGAGCTAGACTTTTGTCTTGTAACTTCGAGTGACCGAAGCTTCTTTGTTTGGGTCCATTTAGGTGAACCTAACAATATCTCATACAAATCACATAAGCAGTACTAACTAACTCAGCAGTACTAACTTCTTCATTAGCAGCATTAACTCCTTCAGCAGTAGTAACTTTGTACTAGCAGTAGTAACTTTTGTACTAGCAGTAGTAACTGTTGGGAAATATATTGTAAAAGACTTAATACTGGTAGTATAACAGTTAAGTCTGGTAGTATTAGTTAGTTCTGCCATGTACTATGTTAAGTCTGGCAGTACTAAAGTTAGTATGTTAGGTCTGGCAGTAATATAGTTAGTACTGGCCTTATCTAGTTAAGTCTATTTATGTAACACAATAGTGATAATAGTTATCTTAGAGACATCTTAGGAGATATCTTAGGAAAGGATATGCATTATCCTTTGACATGTTTGTAAATCCCATTAAGGATTCTTTGGTGTATAAAAGGAACCCTACGGCATAATGTTTGAGGGGTCCAAACCTAATAGAAATCAATAGAAATATACGAAGTTAGTTTTACAATTGTTCTTCTTAGTACTTGTGTTAAGATTCCGCATTAGCACATAGTATTCATAGTCATTGTCTCTCTTATAGTTGATTTGGATTTATTCAAGTTAGCTATTGGCTTACAAAAGGCTAATCAGATCCAAGACTTTGGACCAACAGTAACTTTGACCTGGAAGCTTTCTCAGACAGTGACTATGCTAGGGCCAATCTTGACAGGAAATCCACAACTAGTGGATGTCAATTTCTTAGAAGCAGATTAATTTCTTGGCAATGCAAGAAACAAACCATAGTGGCTACCTCTACAACATAAGCTAAATATGTAGCTGCCGCAAGCTGCTATGGACAAGTGTTGTGGATTTAGAATCAAATGTTGGACTATGGTTTCAATTTTATGAATACCAAAATCCACATTGATAATGAAAGAACAATATGCATTATGAAGAATCCAGTGTATCACTCCAAGACCAAGCACATAGAGATCAGACACCACTTTATACGAGATTCTTATGAAAAGAAGCTCATTAGGGGGGAGAAAATTTACACAGACTTCAATGTAGCTGACCTATTGACCAAAGCTTTTGATGGACCAAGGTTTCATTTCTTAGTGGTTAATATTGGTATGATAAATCTATAGCTACATTTAAGGGGAGGATTAAATGTATAGTTTGTAAATTTAGTCATACTAGATAGTAGACTTAATTATGATAGGTTATATTAATTCTAGTAGTCATAGACCTAGCAGTAATAAGTGTTTTCAAGTCATTTTGTAGTATATTTTGTGTGTGGCTTAACATTTTTAGGTTATACTTGGATTGCATAGAGGATTGGAGCATGGATTACAGTTGCACTGAAGTTGTGAAAAAGTTAATTCTGGTATTGTCATTATTAATTCTAGTAGTTTACTAGTTAATACTGGTAAGCTTATTGTTAGTTCTGACAATATATTGTTAATACTGGTTGACCAGACTTAAGTCTGGTAGGCCAATATTAATACTGGTAACTAGTCGTTAGTACTGTTTGGTCTCACAACTTTGACTTTTCTCTAAATATAACCGTTAGAGCAAATTGCGGGGATATTTAAGCGGATAATGATACAAAATTGGATATTTACTGTTTTATCTCACCTACAATAGTTTTCTTCATTAAAAAGAGCCTATTTTCTCGGAGGGATAATTGAAATTCATTATTTTTCGCATATAAAGTCAATTAGCAGTTCCAATCAGTACTAAGTTACCAAAACGCGTCAAACCCAGTTGATAATCACCAACAATCACAACCTCGTTACTACAATTTCAAAAGAATGGCTTCACTGAAATACTGCGACAAGCATAACCAAGTGGGATTCTTAAAGAAACCTGAAGAAAGTGCAGGGTTTGCAGAGATAGTAGATTTCTTAAAAGGCTCGCATATCAGGTATGCCTTGACTCACAATCCTACTATCCATGATTCCCTAGTCAAACAGTTTTGGCAGACTGCAACTGCCTCAACTCTTGCTGATGGGACTCTAGAACTAAGAGCAACCATAGATACTCTTGAGTATACAATCACTGAGGCATCTGTTCGAAGTAAGCTTCAATTAGCTGATGCTTCAGGGATTTCTATGTTGCCAAATACTGAAATTTTTGAGGGAATGGGGAATATGGGGTATCCAACTGATGGTTCTTTTACTTTTTGGAAAAGCTTTTTCACACCCCAATGGCGATTTTTTGTCCATCATATTTTACACTGCATAAGCCCTAAAAGTGGTGGATGGGATCAATTTGGTAGTAATATTGCAACTGCTTTGATTTGTCTTTCCACTGGCAGGGTTTATAACTTTTCAAAATTGATTTTTGATGGAATGGTGGCTAATTTGAAAAGTAAAACTAAGTTTTTGATGTACCCACGATTTCTACAAATGATTTTGGAAATACAAACTGAGAATAAACACCCTTATTTGGCTGTGGCCTTGACCAAAAAGATTTTTGGAAACATGAAAAGGGGTTTTAGGGGGGTACCAAGACCTTTATTGCCTGCTATGTTGCCTGTTGTTGATCAAAGTGCAGGACCAGCAGATCAAGCTGAGGATCAACCATCATCTTCTGAACCATTACCATCAACATCTCACCCTACACCTGTAGCTGAACCTACACCTGTACCTGAACCAACAACTCACCCGACATCACCTTCACCTGAACCTGACAATGAACCCACTGAGCACACCTTTGAACAACCATCAACTGAACACCAACCACTCTCACCAAGACAGGAACCTGAA
Source organism: Tanacetum coccineum (assembly GCA_026074375.1). NCBI lineage: Eukaryota > Viridiplantae > Streptophyta > Magnoliopsida > Asterales > Asteraceae > Tanacetum > Tanacetum coccineum. The sequence continues at coordinate 42,682 of BQNB010007949.1, read as the reverse complement.
GCTCCACAATCTCAGGATCCTTCTCACCCTCATGTGCCAGAGGCAAGATCTTTGACAGTGGAAGACCTCCTTCATATGGTTCCCACTTTGATCACAAAGGTTGATAGTTTGGAGACAGAGCTCAAGCAGACTAAGCAGACCATGGGGAAAGCCATTGTGAAGTTGGTAAAGAAGGTCAAGAAATTGGAAAATATTCTCAAAAGAAGAAATGTGGTTCTAACTACATCAGAGGATGAAGAACCAGAGGATCAGGGGAGGATATTTAAGGACATTGATGATGATCCTCTAGTTTCTTTTGTTACTCCTACTAAACCTTCAGGAGAGGCTCAGGAAGAAGAAATCAGCCCTACAACCTTAGAAGTATCTAAAACTCTGACAAACATTGCTTCTCAGAGGTCAAAATCAGTTGATAAGGGTAAAAGATACAAGAGGAGAAAAGAGTTCAAGGGAAAAGACTTTGAAGACATTAGTACTGGCTTTAAAGAAGTTAATACTGGTGGCTTAGGATTTAGTACTGGTAGTGGACCAGTTAGTTCTGATAGAGGCCAAAGGGAAGGAAAAGCTCCAATGATTGTTGAAGAGACTCAAGCTCCCAAAAGAACTAAAGAACAAATTCAACAAGAAGAAGCTAGTTTTTTGAAGCCATAAGATTGCAAAATCTAAAGGAAGAAGAAACTGCCAAACAAGTTTATTTGGATGCTTTATTGGCTAAAAGATTGGCAGAAGAAGAAGAGTTAACTGAGCAACAAAAGCAAAGAAAAGCTCAAGTTCAGTTTGAAGCTCAACATTATACTGAAGAAGATTGGGATGCTATTAGAGCTAAGCTTGAGGCAAATGCAGAGTTAGCAAAAAGTGTTATAGCAAAAGATATGTCTGAAGAAGACTTTGCAAAGAGAATGGTGGACTTAGTAAATCAAAGAAAGAAGTACTTTGCAGAAGAAAGGGCAAAAGCAAAAAGAAGTAAGCCTATGACTCAGTCACAGTTGAGGATTTATATGTCAAATTATCTGAAGAATCAAGGAACATGGAAGCTTTCTCAGTTGAAGAAGTTGAAGTTTGAGGAGATTAAAGAAGAATTTGATAAGCTGGTTAAGCAAGTTGATACTTTTGTTCCTATGAGTCTTAAAGCTACAAAGGCTGAGTTGAAAAGATTTGGTGAAGAGCTTTAGACAAAAACTACTAAAAGGCAAAAGATTGATGATAAAGATGCACAATCTTCAGAAGAAAAGGAAAAGAGAGCCTGTAAAGAAAATGGGAAAAAGAAGGAAACAAATAGCAAGGAAAGGGTTACACACTGCTAAGGATGAAGCTGAAAAGGATGAAGCTAGTGAATAAGATGATTCTTCTTTAGGTACAAATGTTCCAATTAATCATGTTCCTGTAGCTGTTAAATCCCCTAGTATAGCAAGCTATAAGATCATCAAGCAAGGCAAGAAAGGTGTATATCAAATAGTAAGGGAAAATGGTACAGATAAGGTTTATATGAGCTTGGGAGCCATGCTTAAAGAGATATCAAGAGAAGATCTTACAGAATTATACAGGATTGTGATGAAGAGATATGGTATAGAGGGTCCAACAGATGATTATGAGAGGGTGTTTTGGGAAAACTTGAAGATAATGTTTGATGCACCTCTTAGTACTGATTTAGTTTGGAGCTTACCAGGTCAACAAAAGATACTAAGTTGGAGATACTATGAAACCTGCAGAGTGCATTGTTTGAACCTAGACTCAGCTGATATTTATATGTTAATAGAAAGAAAATATCCTTTATCAGCTAATGTATGTCAAACTATGCTGAAAATGAAGCTTCTGGATGGAAAGATGAATGAGGATTGTTATAAACTTTTGAAAATGATAGAGAAGCAAGCTGGTGTTAGAAAATGATGGAGTTGTCAGTAGATGTGAACATATGTTGGAAGCTGTGAACTATAGTGGAAGAGAGAAGGGTTTGGGTGTTGGCTAACCACCACACAACAAATGGTTATCAGTCCACCATGTCTAACAGACATAAGGACTGGCTAGTCCAGGAGCAAACGGATCTTGGTAAAGACTTCTCAAATCCGTTGTATGGTTGACAACTTGCCAATAAGTTGTATGGTTTTCAACTCACCATATCTGTTTGAGTGAAGAGTTGGCTAGCCCACAAGTTTATGGATTGTGGTAAAGGCTGTGGAAAAACCATAACTAGTCCATGAGATTATGGCTTATGGTAAAGACAAATTGTAAATCCATATTAGATGGTTGACACTTTACCAAAAAGTGGATGGTACATCAACTCATCAAGTTTCATGTACAAAGAGTTGATATGGTAATCAATCCACCATGGACTTTACCTTTTCTAGGTGCCAAAGGATTGACTAGCCCTGAGCAAACGACTACAGGTAAAGGCATATCAAATCCGTTCATGGCTGTAATGGTTTGCCAAAAACCATATGGTATTTAACTCACCAATGTTTCACGTACTGAGAGTTGAAATGGTTTTCAGTCAACCATGGACATGCACCTTTCTGGTGGCCAAAGGACTGACTACTCCAAAGTTAATGGCTAACTGGTAAAGAGACATCAAATCCATTAAATTTTTAATGATTCACCTCTCACAGGAGTTAACACACCTGGAAGTGATGAGAATAGACTGAAACTTTATGATTTGATGTACATATAGTCAATGTTGCTGCTTATTCAAGTGTTGCTGAAGAGATATGACTTGTTGCTGTGAAGTGCTGATTATGATACTTAGAAGATTAGTTGCTGCAAAGATCAGGTAGTGATGATTTCAAGCGTTGCTGATAGAAGTCAAGAACTTGTTTATTCAGGAAGATCATCATGTTGCAGTTCAAGAATAATTCCAAAGATAATGCTCACAAAATCCTCAAGAAGCTTATAATGAAGACACTCAAAGAAACTTGAAGATCACAAGTGAAGTTCAAGTTAGGGGAGGATTGTTAGGAATTATTGTAAACAGACTTAAGTCTGGTAGTTATAGAGTTAAGTCTGGTAGACATAGTTAAGTCTGCCAGTACTAAGTTAAGTCTGGCAGTACTATAGTTAGTACTGGCCTTGTCTAGTTAAGTCTGTTTATGTAACAGAATAGTTATAATAGTTATCTTAGAGATATCTTAGGAGATATCTTAGGAAAGGATATGCATTATCCTTTCACACGTTTTGTAAAGCCTTTTAGGGTTTCCTTGGTGTATAAAAGGAACCCTACGGCATAGTGTTTAGGGATCCCCAAACCTAATAGAAATCAATAGCAATATACGAAGTTAGTTTTACAATTGTTCTTCTTAGTACTTGTGTTAAGATTCCGCATTAGCACATAGTATTCATAGTCATTGTCTCTCTTATAGTTGATTTGGATTTATTCAAGTTAGCTATTGGCTTACAAAAGGCTAATCAGATCCAAGACTTAGGACCTACAACATCCATGCGGAAGCATGTGTCATCATTAGAGTGAGAGTGTTGCATAGTTTTGTCGATTAAGAAGGTGATTCTATCATCTCCAACTCCTAAGTTGAGTTCTTTGTTTTTGACTCGGATGATAGCATCAGCGGTGTGCAGGAATGGTCTTCCTAAAATGAGAGGAACTTTGTCATCCTCCTCCATTTACAAGATAACAAAATCAGCAGGAAATATGAATTTTCCAACTTGGACGAGCAAGTTCTTCGCAATTCCCATCGGGTATTGGTAAGTATGATTAGCTAAACGGATACTCATCCTTGTAGGTTTTAAGGTATCTCCTGAGAGTGAAGCGTATAATAAATATGGCATCAGGTTGATGCTTGCGCCAAGATCGGCCAAGGCGAGATATTTAACTGAACCTGCTACGGTGCACAGGATCACCCAGTTTAGGTGGGAGCTTGTTTTGAACAATTGCGGAGCATTCTTCATTTAAGAAGGCAGTAGAGATTTTCTCCGTCTTATTTTTGTTGTTCACGAGATCTTTCAAGAACTTCCCGTAATTGGGCATGCCAGCTAGGACATCAACGAGGGGTGCATTTGTAGGACTAGTGATTCACCTATTCGTGGGGTCGGGATTGATCAAACCAAAGAAGATGAAACATTGCATTTTCTAGTGAGAGAAAGTAAGAGAGGGGTGAAAGACAAATGTGTTTTATTAGAAAGAGAAAGTGAAACAAGAAATGAACATCCACCTACCCCCCATGGAGAGACTTAGGGGTATTTATAGCCTATGCTAAAGCTAACTATACCAAATATACAATAATAACCCTTGCGTGACACGCAGTGTCCATAGCTAGTCTAATTCACGTGAAAGACGCCAGCTTTACAAAACAGTAAGGCTAACAATCTCCCTCCAAGATGGTGTCACATGTGAATTAGTTACAATGTTTCCTACAAGCAGAAATAAAGTAAAATGATAAGAATGAATTCTAGCATTCCTTGAGATTGTCTTCAATGACCTTGATGTACTTAAATGCTCTAGCTTTATTTCTTCAGCTTGTAAAATCTAGTTGAGTTTTAACTCCCTCCCAACCAGTAGGCTCTTTTTTCTTAAGCTCCCTCCTAAATAGGCATCCTTGAGACTGATTAAGAATCAATGTAGAAGTCTTCTTAAGGACCTCCTTTCTCTTTTAGGATACACTATGGGAGGGATGATATCATCAACATCATCTCACTTAGGATGCGTTCTAGTCTCGAAGTACACACTTTATCCCTTTTCTGAAGTACCCGGAAAGACATGGTATGGCTTGCTATCATCATACTAATGTGTAAATCTTATACCAAAGTACACACTTTATCCCTTTTCCGAATTCAAAAACATAGCACCAAAATCAATTAAGATTAGGAAATGTACTTTTCTCCCTCCCGAAAAGACATAGTATGACTTGCTACACCAAAGTCAACTAAGTCCCGAGTGTAAACAATTTATCCCTCTATGTAGTCAAAATGGTAACATCAAAGTCAACTAAGTCCCGAATGTACCCATTTAAATTGTTTCACCAAAGTCAACTAAGTCCTGAGTGAAAGCAATTTATCCCGTTATGTAGTCAAACGGTAACATCAAAATGGTAACATAAAAAATAACTAAGTACCAGATGTACACATTTCTCCCTCCAGGATGATGACTAACTGAGGAATCATCCTACTCATGTGTACATCGTATATCAACTGGAACAACTTACTTAGCTACATAGCCCGTGATTGCATAAGCAATACTCTATGAGAAGATGTCGAATCATACTCTCTTTATAATTCTCTCTTGATCACCCGAACTAAATCCCCTTATCTATTCTGTTGTCTAATATTGATGACTACTGATTGAAGCAAAAACCTTCACTTGTGACTTAATCTTATACTATCCGTGTGACGAAGGAACAGTGAAGAGGCAAATCTCTGAGTACCATATACTCACCCAAAAAGTATACAAAAAATACATCACCACTTGAAATCTCCTCAACGACGTAAGACACTGAGTACTACAACGTAACTCCTTAAAGTGATAGCTACTTTGTGGGTATAGAGAGAAAGAATCACAAAAGCAACTAGATATCCAAGTCTTCATCACTAACATAAGTCATCTTTGCTATGGAGAAAGAACGAACCGAAGACAAAATAAGTACACTCCTCGTGAAATATTACTTCAGTCCCAAATTATAAGTGAAGGTGAATTTTGATAAGGATCGTTTTTAGTGTAATGTATTGTGTTTGTTGTGTTGTTGTTCGTGATTTTTGATGTGTTGTGGTAATTAACGGATATCGGGCTCAAAAATTTACATAAGCACGGCCCGTCTAAGTAATAAACCCGGTCTTTTATACATTACCCGGCAAGAAGTTGTTTTAATACCCGGCTTAATCTGATAACTCGGATTTATCCGTTAATACCAATCTTAGTAGCCCATTACCAACTTCTATTACCAATAAACGTTCTAGCCCCACTCTATATATAAAATATATCGGCCAAATGTTTTTGTTATAACCCAAGCTCAGCCCACGTTGTGATCCAATAATACCGGCCCAACCTTGATTCATTTTAGCAGCCCATATTTAGAACAATTTAACATTCGGCCCAGTCAACAAAATAAAACCCGATCCATTAAGTGGATTACAGATATAATAAAAAAGCAACCCTTAATTTTTCTCACTTACCCTAACCATAAACACAAAATCATACGCCCCTCATTTTCTTATGTCTCCCCAAACATCACATATGCTTCACCACTTCCAGTAACATTCGATACAAACCACTCCCACCTTGTTGCTCAATTCAAGATCATATCAACCAATACTTCTTTACTCAGTTATCAAAATGAATCACATCCTTACACCCCTTAAATGATTCAGCATTAATCCAAGAAGACCATAGAATAACGATGCGTCAAGATCCTTTGTATGGGTCTCGGGTAGGTTGTGTCTTAATTTTGTTCGAGTTACAATTGAATCAAAGTTTGATTATAACATCATTGTTATAAATCATTCTTTAAATTCGAATATTGAGAGGGGTTTTATAACCTATACGGATTTGTGATGAATCTTTCCTTTCGTGTTCTTGATCCGTTGATGGTCTTTGATTGAATTAAAACACACAAAAGGATTGTAACTGAGATCTTGTTTCTTTCGAGTCTTTCGAGTTATTAATATTTTTCGATCTCACTACGTTTTGATAAAACAAAATGTAAAAACACTCAATGTAAAATTAAACGTAAACAAGTATATAGTAGTAAATTTTCATTTTGAAAATTTAATCACTTAAAGTTATGAATAAATAAATGCTTAATGCATTTTATGATCAAAGAAATTTTTATTCAATGATGTGTCGTCGTGTGGTGTATAATTTATGTATCAAGATGTTACATTTATATTTAGCCGACTAACCTAAAGACAACACTCTAACGGGCAGTGTACCTGGTCAAGATGAAGCTTCACGGTAAGTAGGGTGTCGAACACTAAGAGTGGAAGTTAATATAATATTCTATCAGTATTTTAATCTATCTAGATTAGTCTAATTAAAGGTTAAACCTATGCTATACATATTTACTAGAGGTAATAAGGGGGTTTTTCAGCCTGAGAGACTGGCACAAGTTTATGGTGACAAATATCAATTCTAAGCACAATAAACACAAAAGACAAATAATAAAAGATAAGAGAGTTGTACAAGCCAAATATAAGAAAACTGTATTAACCATGCTAATCCGATTATATTCTGGTTTGATTAATTAGTGCAATGGCTGTTTATCTCGAGGCGGCATATCATTCTTAAGACTTAGACGGTTCTTCATCCTAAGACCTAGATATGAACAATCCGGTCATGATTAACGCATCCGCATAAAGCATCCTAAAGTCTAATTATAATCTATCATAGGGAATTAAAACAGTGGTGATCCTGTTAATACCCTAGCCCATTGGGACTTTACCCACTTATTGCTTGATGTTGTTTTATACACCGGTAGTCTGCTACCAAAATCAATTACCAATTAATCAAGAACAATATTGGTTGAATAATTATCAAGTCACCTATCAGTCCAACTAAGCTCATAAACAAAGGGTAAAAGATAAGGTGTTATTTGTGATCCTATTGGTCCGGGCATATAGAACACAACATGAAGAGCTATCCCGGCATCTAGATTACTAGTTAAGTCTCACTAGACCTATTTGAATGATAGGTCGCATGTACAAGCACATAAAAAAGTATAAGACGATAAACATAATTTAACAATCAACGATAAATTAAACAAGCCGGAATTAAATCAAACCAAACATAATAATCTTCATAAACATGGCTAATACCCGAGGGTATTAGCCTACAATCATCATAATCATACAAGCGTAACCAAACAATTGAAAATCAAACGATTAAGAAAATAGGAACTACACGATCTCTTCTATCGAATTGTGGTTGATACTTGACCTTGGTGCTCTTCTTGGCTTCTAAAATTCGAACTCTAATGTATACTATACAGAGAATATGATATTGCACACTTAAACTCGTATCTAAGCCTTGTATTTTTAGTGTCCGAAATACACCTGGATACGCCATATGGAGAAAAGTGGATACGAGGGTTAATTTCCTTGGAGTTCGTGATAAGATCAAATCAATCAAGATAATTACCATCAATCATATTAAATACGTATCTTTGACTGATGAACAGTTGTGAATGGGGCGTAATGGTGAGTAGCGAATACGCCGGATCAGGAATTGATCATTACGCATTTCTTGTGCTGAGATGGCACTGATACACCGTATATTCTTTACTGGATACGGCGGATAGTAGCAGTTTTCAGAATTCTTCAAATATCTTCGTTTTAGTTCCAGAATTGCGCCTTTTTGCTTCATCTTCACAAGTTGCTCTTGAATTACTGCATTTATCATCTTTAAAGCAATTAAGTACAAAATCATGCAATAATTATATAAAAGTGGGTCAAAAGTGCGGGATAAATGATAGTAAAATATGACATTATTTGATGTTATCAAATAACCCCCCACTTGAATCCTACTTGTCCTCAAGTAGACCTTAAAAAAGTTTATGAAAATATATCCCAACCGAGGTTAAGGGTTTTCCATTAATTCACTTTTTCTTGTTCTAACCACATGTACAAAACCAAGATCCTTACGAAATTAGGAAATTAAATCACGTAGATCACTCAACTAATCTAGGGTGTATCATTTTAGTAGTACGCTCAATTGCTCAGTCGTAATTAACTTCGTATCATAGGCTTGGCAAGGATACACATCTCCACCTCTAAAGCTAAGAAGTAACAAGTAAAAAGGTAAATTGGGCATTTATTTAAATGCTCGGGTTTAATCATTCTTATAAGGATAAAGAATGATATAGGGTGTGGAGCTTCTGACTTTAACCAAAGGTCGTTGTCAAACAAGGCAGCTGAGATATGCATACATGGTCGCAACGACGGAATAGACATCCATGCTCGTACACATCCTCATTCGAGTAGATCCTAAGGTTAGTTATCAGGAAAGGGAAGTAAAATGGTTGTTAAATAAAATAAACAAAACAAATAGATTAAAGCCAACAACTATGGTGCGGTTGCTAGTAACTTTTCCTGATCGTTCCATGACAAAGACTTAAACATATAAACAAGCGCCTCGATCATAGAAATGACAAAGAAAACCTAATTTGGCATTCCCATAACGGTCAACTTCCCTTACATCCCGAACTTTACATACTTTTACAAATAAGTGGTGATATCGGCCACTTTTTACAATACTTTACATCGTCGATTTGTTTTTTGTACGTATCGATGAATAATCGATCCTTTCAAATAATTTCTTCGGTATAAGCTTTTTGAACCGACTATCTTTTCTTTCTCTTCTTTTTTTGCAAACAATACATCATAAGTCTCGGTGTAATTTTACCGTCTTCACTATCATCATTTGTCCGGCTAATTTTTCTTTGAACTTTTCTTTTTTCAGACATAATACATAATTGCAAAAGTAGCAAAACACACGAGCTACAAACATTCCTATTGCATTGTGCAATTTTCCCGACCATTACATAGATAGAGAAATTTCACTTTGACGCAGGAACTACAAAATTTTACACGAAAGCAACTAGAAACATTGATTAAAATAGGCTATAATCTACATGGAAGGCTAAGGTGTAAAGGTGTAACGAAACAATTTTTAATGGTGTGGAAAAAGAAAGGAATGGCTCAGCAGGTTGTTCTAGGGGTATCTTTACTCTAAAAATGAGAGTAAGCAAAAGGGTTACACGGGGGTTAACTAACTAGTGTAGTTAGTTAAATTATGACATGTAGGCTTTTTGGTTTAATCCTAGAAATTTACTTGTCAAGCATGTTAGTCCATCTAAATCCATACTACTCATCATTGAGGTCTCGGGTGATATACCAGGCTAAGTTCTAAAGTCCACTTCATCACCGGCACACTCATATTTTTGTGGAATTTTAAGTAAGCATTTGGAAAAGGAAAGGCTTAATTCTCACAAATAGACATGAAGGGGTAATAGTGCGCTAGGTAATGTAACTAGTGATTTTTCACAAAAAGTATGCTTTAAATTTTTTTAAAATTTAATCAATTTTAGGCATTTTTATGCATATAGCATCTTATTTGTAAAAATGAGGACAAATACATTCTAATTCTCCATCCCCCCACTTAAATTATACAATGTCCTCGTTGTATAGATAAAATAATTAAAGAATATGGGGAATAGAATTAGAACAAGGAAACTTCCCTGAAATTTTGCTTCGGATGGTTCTCCATTTTGAGTATTTGAGCAAAAAGAGTGTTGACGAGGGCTTCAGAGTGCGCAAGAGAGGTCAACACAAGGCATTTTCATATCATAACATCGAGTCAATTTCGTTTACAGCAAGGTCCTACATGAAAGTTAGAAGACGTTCGTGCAATTCGTACTTTCGCTAACATACAAAACAAGCAACCAATTAAACACACAACTGTAGAGGTTATAATACGCCGTATCCCAAACCCTAGGATACGTCGTATGTAATCCTGTGAAAACGATTTAAATGTACTAGAAATTAAATACTGAAAAATAAAAACTGATAATGCCCAGACATGCATACGCCGTATCCAGAGGGGTTCGATACGTTGTATGTAATGTCTGGTCAGACAGACTCTATAATAATTTTAAAATTCAAATAATTAAAATGCAACAAACAAGTAAAAATAGTTGGGTTGTCTCCCAGTAAGCACTTTTGTTTCAGCTGCTCTTTAAGTTCGAACCTTTTTTTCTTTTCCTTTTATTCATCCATAAAGACCCTTTTGATTATGCTAGAGGCAGGCTTAATGCTTTTAAAAATATTTTTTCTTCCTCGACCCTTAAAGTGACTTTTCTTTAATAGACGTCGATCTTGACATGGGCAATAGACAGGAATGGTCGTCCGAGGATCAAAGGGACATCGTCATCCTCGGGTATGTCCAAGACGACAAAGTCAATGGGGAAAACAAATTTGCCAATCCTAACTAGCACATTTGTAGTTATGCCCTTAGGTTGCTTTATGGTTCTATCAGCCAATTCTATGGTCATCCTAGCGTGAGACAAATCTCCTAGACCAAGGTTGGTATAGTTAGAGAATGGCATAACACTCACACTAGCTCCTAGATCAACAAGGGCTTTATTAAAACAAATATTATTAATTAAACAAGGTAAGGTAAAGTTCCCTAGATCTTTTTCTTTCTGAGACAGGTTGTTATCGTAAGCATCCAGAACGTTCACTCTACGTGCCTCCTTTAAATCATCACAGCAGTAGTTGTGTAGTCGCCTTGGGAAGGGGACTGTTTCGGGAAATATGATTCTGTGCTATGGACCCGATACGGCGTATGGCCCATGATCCATACGGCGTATCTCAGATAAATCAACTGTAGCAGTTGAGATTGATTTCACTTGGTCTCTCGGATTTGTTTCTGTGGAGCTGGGTAGACTTCCAAACCCTCTTTCTTGCAATACTTTACTCATTTGTCCGATTTGTAGTTCCAAGGTTTTAATCGACGCTCCTTGATTTCGTATTGCTGCATTGGTAGAAGCTCAGATCTCTTTGATGATGTTCAAGTTCTCTTCGTGCCTCTTAGCTGATTCGGCCATTAATTTGGACAGTGACTCTTCCATAGTATCTCTTTGAGCAGGGTATGAAGAGTTTCCATTGTTGCGTTGATAGAATCATGGCCCCGTCGCTCTGTATTGTCCTCTAGGTTGAAAAGGTGCACCAAACTGGGTGTAATAGGCTTCTTTAAAAGTTTTCCCTTCCTCCTTTTGTTAACAATCCTTCGTATAATGAGGTCCCTTGCATAGTTTGCATCCGACCTGAGCAGCGTACACTTTCTCATTCACATTCTTTATTTCTCATCCGAGATTGTTGAGTTGGGCTTGGATAGCAGCAAGCCCGTCAGAAGTTTCAGTACTTCTGGTTCTTGAAGATGTTCCATTGTGCCATTTCTGGGAGTATTCAGCCATTTCTTGGATGGCTATTTTAGCATCAGCAGCAGTTTTTGAAGGTATGGCACCTTTTGAGTCCAGAATTTGTCGAGTTGGAACATCGAGCCCATTGTAAAACAAGATGACCTCCTGCATGTCGGTAAGGTAATGTTGAGGACACTTCATCAGCAATTCTTTAAATCTTTCCCATGCACGGAAAAGGCTTTCATCGGGTTCCTGCTAGAAGTTGTTGATTTCCTCCATTTTCTTTGCGGTACGGGCAAGTGGACAGTATTTATTCAGAAATTTAGTTTTAAGAACCTCCCAGGTTGTAATTGAGCCCGATGGCTGGTTCCTTAGCCACCTACTTGCGGCTCCAGTAAGGGATACAGGAAAGGCTCAAAGCATGATTTGATCTTGAGTTACTTTTGGGATGTGAAATAAGTCAACAATCTCTAGAACTTTCTCGATGTGCTTGTTTTCATCCTCCAGTTCCGAACCACTGAAAGTATTGTCATGAAGTTCTTTAAGAAATTGCCCCTTCAATTCGAAGTGGGTGTCTTGGTTGATCTCGGGCCTAGAAACGCCCGACCTGTAGTCTCCTCGGGTTTTACTCATGTATTGTTCCATTGTTTCTGCCATTATTTATGTAGCTTCTTCTTCTTCAAAATGCTCTTCAATCTCAGAGAGTTGGTCGAACTCTAGTGAATTTAATTCCACGAGGCTTGGAGTATCGAAAAGCTTCCTTCTTGACCGAAGTACTCGTTTTGGGTTTTCGAGAGGTGAGAGTAGGTCTTTAGTAGAACTCCGTGTCATGCACTACCTGAAACAGAGAATTAATCAGTAGGATATGCTCTTACAAGAAGGAATATAGAAATTTAAACACGGGAATCAATTTTTTAGTTCTGTTACTGTATCAGATGACCGATACGCCGTATCCTATTAACCAAAATACGTCGTATGTGTCTGTTGAATAGCAGTACGTCGTATTGAGTTCACATAATACGCCGTATTGTTTGGAGAACTGATACGCCGTTTTTACTGCAGAATCAATACGCTGTCCTAAACAGAAGGTTAGATACGCCACATCCCACTAGTGGATACGCCGTATCAAATGATCAGTCAGAACAGAATACTATTTAAACACAATAAAATGCAATAAATTAAACAAACAATTAAATTAAATAATTAGCAATTAGAAGTCAAAATTAACAATTTTACACTAAACAAGTTAAATGGTTAGAAATACTAAAAAGAATAACGATTAAATTATCACTCCCCGGCAAAGGCGCCAAAAACCTTGATGTGTCATCGTGTGGTGTATAATTTATGTATCAAGATTTTACATTTATATTTAGCCGACTAACTTAAAGACAACACTCTAATGGGCAGTGTACCCGGTCAAGATGAAGCTTCGCGGTAAGTAGGGTGTCGAACACTAAGAGTGGAAGTTAATCTAATATTCTATCAGTATTTTAATCTATCTAGATTAGTCTAATTAAAGGTTAAACCTATGCTATACATATTTACTAGAGGTAATAAGGGGGTATTTTAGCCTGAGAGACTGGCACAGGTTTATGGTGACAAATATCAATTCTAAGCACAATAAATACAAAAGATAATACAGTTGTACAAGCCAAATATAAGAAAAGTATATTAACCATGCTAATCCGATTATATGTTGGTTTGATTAATTAGTGTAATGGTTGTTTATCTCGAGGCGGCATATCATTCTTAAGACTTAGGCGGTTCTTCATCCTAAGACCTAGATACGAACAATCCTGTCACGATTAACGCATCCGCATAAAGCATCCTAAAGTCTAATTATAATCTATCATAGCGAATTAAAGCAGTGGTGTAACACCCCCATTTTTGACATATAGCAGCGGAAGCTAATCTGGGGTATTACTTCATGGATCAACAGACATAATCATAGAAAATGACTCATAAAGAGACGTTTTGGAAAATTTTGTTATCATTTATTTATTCATCAGAGTTTTTATAAAAAGAGGTCCCAAAATGTACATGAAAACATAAAGTTTGAATGATAACAAGTTTGGACGTCCTCAAGTCCAGTGCCACTCCGTGCTATAGGTTGCTCAATTACCTTAGATAAACATGCTAAAAGGGTCAACACAAAGGTTGAGTGAAATTCATAGGTTTATGATAAATAGTTGAGTACAAGTCATCATAGACAGTGGGTTACTTTGTTATAGACCCATAAATAGTAATAATTGCAATGAGTACAAGTTATCATAAGTGGTAATAATTGCAACACATACAATTATCATGAAAAATAGTATTATTGCCCTAAGCTCATGATATCAATACGTTAACATGGAAATCACCGTAGTGACATTGGTTGAGGAACAAATGTCCATGTGGAAAGGTAACTTGCCAAGGTTACCCATTAAGTCAAATATAGTGCGTTTGGTTACCCCATGAATAGGTATACCAATAGGAGTCATTTCCCCCAATAGATCTATCCACAATATTTGCGTTTACTCGCAAGTAATTAATGTTTCATAATATGGAAATAGTGGCACTGGAAGGTATTTAGGCAATAATATATTTGGATAGCATATAGTTGGAAAAACACTTGCATTCATGGTTTAAGCATGTATCCGCCTCGCGAGTTTATAAAACATTCAAAAGATTAAAATGCGAGGCTATGAACTTACCTTAACAGGGAAATCTAATTGATGGTAAAAGTATATGAAATGAAAGTAACGGCCTTGTCATGCAACCTGAGGGTAATATGTTAAGTCTTAGTGTGATTGTTTATGTTTTCAAAACATTATAAAGTTTAACATACATCTTACTTTGATTTATTAATTTATGGAAATATTGTATCACTGTTCGGGCTATCATAATTCAGAGGTCATGCAGTAAACGTTTGAGGAGCTAGGACACTTTAAATCGTAAATCCAGCAGCTCGTCAAAACGTCTACCCAAATGAAACCCCTCACATGAAATTCCCTAGTAACGTGATACGTTATAGATTAAATGATAAGATTTTATCATTTTAGGTTTCTTCAAAAGCTAGCGGATGATAAATTATGTTATATTTATAACATAATTGTTTTATAACGTTTCAGTTGATGAATGATAACGACAAATGTGTCGGGTTTTAATAAAATCTAGTCTTATAATATTTAAATATATTTTTATAATTTATATAAAAATATTACATTTTATACCTTTAAGAATGCAAAATGGCAATATATACCCTTGGTTTATAAACTTTTACAAGTTTAGTCCTTTATATATAAAGTATTTATAACTTAAACCTTTAACTTTAGAACTTGGCAAAATAGCCCCTCATAGTTATAACTTTAGGAAAATGACATTTTCAGCCCCTCTAGTTATAACTTTTAAAAAATTACGATATATACCCCTTTGCATGAAAACATTTGCAAATCAAGTCCAAAAACCATAATAATGATATTTTTAACATCTAAAAGAGTTTTGTAGCTTATGTCTTATTAGATTAAGCTAAAATAAGTTAGAATAAATAAGTTTTACGAGTTTTAGCTTATCAAAAGAACTTGTGAACTAGAAAATCCAAAACGGGTTTGTTTGGTTTAGAAAAATCAACCCGATCGGTTTAGGGTTTTAGGATATGATTTAGAGCTTATAAAAATGTTAAGGAAGCTTATTATGATAGCTTATATTAATAGCTTATAGTTTTAGCTTATAAGGTTTCATAAAAATATGGTTTAGGGTTTTATTAGGGTGCGAATGGTTTTTGGAAAAACCATGCATGAGTTTGTGATCCAAGAGATTAAACAAGAGTTAACATATGCTCTTACAAGCCTTACGAAAGATTTAAAATAGATTATGAGCTTATGGATCAAGTGAAATGACTTACAATCTTGAATATGGGTTGAAATAGGGGTTTTTGCTTCATACAATTTTGTGACAAGTTCTAAGGCTTCTCCTTCTTTTTCCTTGGCTTTTAACTGATCTAGGGACTTCACTTCACTTCTAGGACATGGCTTGGATTATGATTTTAAGGTGGAAGAGAGTTGTGAAGATGAAATGAAAGGGTGTGCTTGGTTCGGCTATATATAGGGCGCGAACACCCTTGGTGCCCAAGTTTCTTGATTATGAAATGAAAGGGTGTGCTTGGTTCGGCTATATATAGGGCACGAACACCCTTGGTGCCCAAGTTTCTTGGTGTGGTGGCCAAGTTTACTTGGTGTAGTGGCCAAGGGCTGTAGAGTAGTGGCCAAGGAATATCTAGTGACTAGGATTAGGGTTAGGATAAGGGTTTGATTACCAAAGGGTGACAAGGAGGATTTTTGGAGTGCAAGTAGCTTACAAGGAGGTGATGGAGGTGGTAGGGTGGCTTCTAGGTGATGACAAGGTGGTGATGGAGGTGGTAGCATGGTTGCTTGGTTGATTTAAAATGGGTGACGGATGGTTTAGGGTTTCAGTTTAGGATTTTAGGTTATTAGATCGAACTAGGGTTTAGGATTTGGGGTGTTTAAGGTTTAAATGTGTTGCTTTAGGTACTAGTAACTTGTGTTAATGAGTTTGTACGAAAACTAGAATGAAAATGGTAGGAAAATAAGCTAGTTTGAATCTATGCTTTATTAACTTGTACATTTAGCTAAAATGAGTTGTACCTTGATTTAGGAGGGTAAATGTAATTCAAATATTGTTCATTGTAATTTGTACATATGCTTTAAAAACTTGTACATTTATTTTGTTTGCAAACATTACATATAATTAAGGTTTTGATATAAACGTTTAACGTTTAAAGCTGTTTTGATAGAATGTCATGGAAAGTAGATAACGTATTTGGTAAAAATGATATTAGAACATAGACTTGACATATTAGGATGTTTACTTGATATAAAGATAGAATTGGCATAGGTTGTTGCGTGAGCTTGTTTACTTTAGAAATGTAAACTATGTTACATAATGGAATAAAGAAAAAAATTTCCCGTAAAAAAGTAGTATTTAATATAATATAAGTGGAAATTATAGTGATGAAAATTGTGGGTTGTTACATTCCCCCAACCTTATATAAATCTCGTCTCAAGATTTAGTTGAGTGATAGAGTGATATTTGGAAATAGAAGTTCTTAGCTTCTATAGTTTCTGGTCTGATGGCCTACTTTGTTACAATTCTGACACCTAACAGTGCAAGATCCTGTGTGATGCAGTGTACACTTCCTACATAGGGGATGAGGTCCATTATATCTATGGTTTCCTTAAGTCCTAAACATTTTAGGCCTTTCATTTTGCTGCTGGTGGTAATCATTGTTACGGTTGTTATTGTTGCTGTTACGATTATTTTGGTAGTTGTTGTTGTTGCGATCATTGAGGAATTTATTGTTGTCATGATTATTGGGGTAGTTGGTGTTGTTGTTATTTCTTCTATCATCAAACTTTCGTTTGTGATCATTGGTTCCTTGCTCAGCATCGTGCTTTGTTACTTGATCCATTAACCTCTAGGTTATGGTAATGGCTTCCTCCAAAGTTTGAGGCTTTGAAGCGGTAACATTTCCTTCAATACTTCTGGGTAATCCACTGATGAAAGCTTCCATAAGTTTCTTAGTATTTGGTACCATATTTGGACATAAGACTGCTAATTCCTGGAATCTTATAGCATAAGTCTTGAGATCATTTCCTTTCACAACCAAGTTGTAAAATTCTTCTTCCATTTTCTTGACTTCAGTTCGAGGGCATTACTTATTGGTCAAGAGCCTTTTCAATTCAGTCCAGGCTATCTTGTCGGCTTGCTCTATTCCAATAGGTTTGGCATAGGAATTCCACCAGGACAAGGCATCCCCAGTGAGAGTACCCGTAGCAAATTTCACTTTGCAGTCCTTGGTACAGTTGCAATGAGAAAATACCGATTCAGTTCGTTCAAACCAACGAATGAGACCAATAGCTCCTTCCGTACCATTATAGTAGAAAGGTTGGCAACTCATAAACTCCTTGTAAGTGCATTTCCTTGATACATGAGTTTCTCTTGGTCCAGTATTCCTATTTGGATTTTCAATACTTGCCATGGTTGCAGCTTGTGCTTCCAGAGCAACAACAACACTATCAGCAACTACTTGCCAGATGGCGGCCTGAGTCATAGCTGGTGCTGCAGATGTTGATGTTCTCTTGGGAGGCATCTATCAACATATACAAGACAACATAGAATAAGAATCTATAAAATGATATAGTCATATAACAAGTTAAGGTATGAAAATTATAATACAAAGACTTGTAATCAATCTTTGATATTACATTGCAGGATATAACGGAAAATTTTGGAATCTAAGACTTCCAGAGATGAACACTCTAACAAGTATCTGACTCAATAGGTTTCTAGGGGACTGGTTCACTTCCCAGTGGTTGCGGTATGATCCATAATGAGTTATCTAAGATAGACTTATCAAAGGGATAGTCTGGTGGTGGTATAGTTGACCTAACCGGTGATGAAGATCCTACTGATGAAGATGGAGATATTGGAATGGGTGATTCAACAGGTGTCTCAGCGTTTTTAGGTGGTGAAATCTTCTCAGGAGGAAAGAAATGTCGGGAATCAAACATTGGTGATAGTGATAACACTGGAGATGGAGGCATAATAGTCGGTAGAGCAATAGGAGCTTGTGGTAATTCATTATCAGTAGCATCATATGCTTGCATGACCTTCATATATGGGTCATCATAAAAAGGTGAGAGGGCTAGTGAGGCTAAAAGATCCTTTAGTTAAATCATCTGAAAAGTTAGGAGAGGTGTTTCCCGGTGAGGCTGGGAAATAGTCTGGTGAAGCCGGGATATAGTTAGGAAAGTATGTAGAGGAAAAAGTATCCTCAACATCAGAATTAGATAGGATAATAATAGGTTGGGGGGAGAAATGACTATATAACAACCCAGTGGAAATAACATAAGTTATTTATATATAATATAATAGTAGTGTATTATCTGCCATGGAAATTTCTTACACATACTATTCTGGAAACTGCAGTGGCATAGAGGACTTTCTTTGATGGAAAAAGTAGTTATAGTTTAGGTTTTACCTTTGTTTTCTATAACCATGAGCTCTGATACCAATCTGTAACACCTCCATTTTTGACATATAGCAGCAGAAGCTAATCTAGGGTATTACTTCATAGATCAACAGACATAATCATAGAAAACGACTCATAAAGAGACGTTTTGGAAAATTTTGTTATCATTTATTTATTCATTAGAGGTTTTACAAAAAGAGGTCCCAAAATCTACATGAAAACATAAAGTTTGAATGATAAGAAGTTTGGACGTCCTCAAGTCCAATGCCACTTCGTGCCATAGATTGCTCAATTACCTGCGATAAACATGCTAAAAGGGTCAACACAAAGGTTGAGTGAAATTCATAGGTTTATGATAAATAGTTGAATACAAGTCATCATAGATAGTGGGTTACGTTGTTATACACCCATAAATAGTAATAATTGCAATGAGTACAAGTTATCATAAGTGGTAATAATTGCAACATATACAATTATCATGAAAAATAGTATTATTACCCTAAGCTCATGATATCAATACGTTAACATGGAAATCACCGTAGTGACATTGGATGAGGAACAAATGTCTATGTGAAAAGGTCACTTGCCAAGGTTACCCATTAAGTCAAATATAGTGCGTTTGGTTACCCCATAAACGAGTATACCAACGGGAGTCGTTACGCCCAATAGATTTATCCACAATATTTGCGTTTACTCGCAAGTAATTAATGTTTCATGATATGGAAATAGTGGCACTGGAAGGTACTTAGGCAATAATATATCTGGATAGCATACAGTTGGAAAACACTTGCATTCATGGTTTAAGCATGTATCCCCCTCGTGGGTTTATAAAACATTCAAAAGATTAAAATGCGAGGCTATGAACTCACCCTAACAGGGAAATCTGATTGATGGCAAAAGTATATGAAATGAAAGTAACAGCCTCGTCATGCAACCTGAGGGTAATATGTCAAGTCTTAGTATGATTTATTATGTTTTCAAAACATTATAAAGTTTAACTTACACCTTACTTTGAATTATTAATTTATGGAAATATTGTATCACTGTTCGGGCTATCATAATTCAGAGGTCATGCAGTAAACGTTTGAGGAGCTAGGACACTTTAAATCGTATATCCAGTAACTCGTCAAAATGTCTACCCAAATGAAACCCCTCATAGGAAATTCCCTAGTAACATGATACGTTATAGATTAAATGATAAGATTTTATCATTTTAGGTTTCTTTAAAAGCTAGCGGATGATAAAATTATGTTATATTTATAACATAATTGTTTTATAACGTTTCGGATGATGAATGATAACGACAAATGTGTCGGGTTTTAATAAAATCGAGTCTTATAATATTTAAATATATTTTTATAATTTATATAAAAATATTACATTCTATACCTTTAAGAATGCAAAATGGTAATATATACCCTTGGTTTATAAACTTTTACAAGTTTAGTCCTTTATATATAAAGTATCTATAACTTAAACCTTTAACTTTCAAACTTGGCAAAATATCCCCTCATAGTTATAACTTTAGGAAATGACATTTTCAGCCCCTCTAGTTATAAATTTCAGAAAGTTACGATATATACCCCTTTGCATGAAAACATTTGCAAATCAAGTCCAAAAACCATAATAATGATATTTTTGAAATCCAAAAGAGTTTTGTAGCTTATGGCTTATTAGATTAAGCTAAAATAAGTTAGAATAAGTAAGTTTTACGAGCTTTAGCATATCAAAAGAACTTGTGAACTAGAAAATCCAAAACGGGTTTGTTTGGTTTAGAAAAATCAACCCGATGGGTTTAGGGTTTTAGGATATGATTTAGAGCTTATAAAAATGTTAAGGAAGTTATTTGGATAGCTCATATTAACAGCTTATGGGTTTACCTTATAGGGTTTAATAAAAATGGGATTTAGGGTTTTATTAGGGTGCGAATGGTTTTAGGAAAAACCATGCATGAGTTTTTGATCCCAGAGCTTAAACAAGAGTTAACATATGCTCTTACAAGCCTTATGAAAGATTTAAAATAGATTATGAGCTTATGGAACAAGTGAAATGACTTGAAATTTTGAATATGGGTCGAAATAAGGGTTTTTGGTTCATACGACTTTGTGACAAGTTCTAGGGCTTCTCCTTCTTTTTCCTTGGGTTCTAACTGATCTAGGGACTTCACTTCACTTCTAGCACATGGCTTGGATTATGATTTTAAGGTGGAAGAGAGTTGTGAAGATGAAATGAAAGGGTGTGCTTTGTTCGGCTATATATAGGGCACGAACACCATTGGTTCCTAAGTTTCTTGGTGTGGTGGCCAAGTTTACTTGGTGTAGTGGCCAAGGGTTGTAGAGTAGTGACCAAGGAATATCTAGTGACTATGATTAGAGTTAGGATAAGGTGTTGAGAGGTGTATGAGGGTTTGTTTATTAAAGGGTGACAAGGAGGGTTTTTAGAGTGCAAGTAGCTTACAAGGAGGTGATGGAGGTTGTAGGGTTGCTGCTAGGTGATGACAAGGTGGCAATGGAAGTGGTAGGGTGGTTGCTTGGTTGATTTAAAATGGTTTAAACTAGTTAAAAGGGTGACGGGTGGTTTAGGGTTTTGGTTTAGGATTTTAGGTTTTTAGATTGAATTAGGGTTTAGGATTTGGGGTGTTTAAGGTTTAAATGTGTTGCTTTAGGCACTAGTAGCTTGTGTTAAAGAGTTTGTACAAAAACTAGAATGAAAATGGTAGCAAAATAAGCTAGTTTGAATCTATGCTTTATTTGCTTGTACATTGAGCTAAAATGAGTTGTACCATGATTTAGGAGGGTAAATGTAATTCAAGTATTGTTCATTGTAACTTGTACATATGCTTTATAAACTTGTACATTTATTTTGTATGCAAACTTTACTTATAATTAGCGTTTTGATATAAACGTTTAACGTTTAAAGTTGTTTTGATAGAATGTCATGGAAAGTAGATAACATATTTGGTAAAAATGATATTAGAACATAGACTTGACATATTAGGATGTTTACTTGATATAAAGATAGAATTGGCATAGGTAGTTGCATGAGCTCGTTTACTTTAGAAATGTAAACTATGTTACATAATGGAATAAAGCAAAAAAATTTCCCGTGAAAAAGTAGTATTTAATATAATATAAGTGGAAATTACAGTGATGAAAATTGTGGGTTGTTACAAGTGGTGATCCTGTTAATACCCTAGCCCATCGGGACTTTACCTACTTATTGCTTGATGTTGTTTTATACACCGGTAGTCCACCACCAAAATCAATTACCAATTAATCAAGAACAATACTCGTTGAACAATTATCGGTTCACCTACCAGTCCAACTAAGCTCATAATCAAAGGGTAAAAGATAAGGTGTTATTTGTGATCCTATTGGTCCGGGCATATATAACATAACATAGAGAGCTATCCTGGCATCTAGATTACTGGTTAAGTCTCATTAGACCCAGTTGAATGATAGGTCGCGTGTACAAGCACATAAACAAGTATAAGGCGATAAACATAATTAAACAATCAACGATAAATTAAACAAGCCGAAATTAAATCAAACCAAACATAATCATCTTCATAAACATGGCTAATACCCGAGGGTATTAGCCCACAATCGTCATAATTATACGAGCGTAATCAAACAATTGAAAATCGAATGATTAAGAAACTAGGTATGACATTATGTCTTTTATCGAATTGTGGTTGATGCTTGACCTTGTTGCTCTTCTTGGATTCTGAAATTCGAACTCTAATGTACACTATACAGAGAATATGATATTGCACACTTAAACTCGTATTTGAGCCTTGTATTTATAGTGTCCAAAATATGCCTGGATACGCCGTATGGAGATAAGTGGATACGACGTATTTCCTTGAAGTCCGCGATATGATCAAATCAATCAAGATAATTATCATTAATCATATTAAATGTGTATCTTTGACTGATGAACAGATGTGCATACGTGATATGTGAGAAATCACATATCCTTTTTATATAAAAAATGACCCTTAAATGATTAAATTATGCAAATTATGCTTGTATATTGCTTGTTTTGTCATTTGTGATGTGTAGGTACGGATATTGCAAAAATCACAAGAAAACGGTCAAATCCGGACAAACACGAACACGGGAATGGATAAAGTGTACAAGAGCCGGAAGTTTCTAGCAAAAGGTCAACTTTGGTCAAACCTTGGTCAAACCACAAAATGCCAAAACCCTCAAAATACCCAAAATACCCTTAATATTAAATAACTTTCATCAAAAGCCCTAAAAACCCTAACACCGTTAGTCCTCTTTTATAAAGAAACTAACGGTCGTTAAGTTCACTAACCTTAACCCTTTTATCATTATAACCGAGCCCAAACACTCACCATGATCCATTTCCTTTTAAAAAATTACCCAAGCCCAAAAGTCAAAGCCCATTTCCCCGGGTCAAACGAACGTTATAAAAAGAAAAAGGGCGCGAAGGGGAATTACTATTCACCCTTCGTCCCAAGTTTTACCCTCCTCAAATTAGAGGGTTAAACCCATTTCCCTTCAATTAATTACGTGGCTCTAAGATTCCAAGCACAACGCTCCAAGTCAGCATCAATATGTCATCAAAGCCCTATGATTGGCTCTCTAACAACAAGAATGACACGCGGACAACAAACAAACACACTCAAAATGGCAAAATTACACTAAAATAAGGAAAATAGAAGCACAAGAATGGGATCAAACCACTGATTGCCACGCTGGCAATCCGTGTGCTCGTTTTGATCTAACGGTTTAGAAAGGTGATCCAATGATTAGCAATGATTTGAGGGCCAAGATTAAGACCAAGGGGAGCATGTAACAAACCTAGAAGCTTCTCCTCCTCCTATAAAATGAAGGCCATCCACACTCACAAAAGATATCTAGGGGTAGTTTTTAATAAGTAGCTTGTAGTTTATAGCTTATTTCATGTAATTTCAGCTTATTGTTTTTAGTTAAATGTAATTTCCTTTTCAAAAGTTTGTACTCATTTCATCTTATCAATAAAAGTTGTTTTCATTTAAGTTTAATTGTCAATTCTGTTTTTCACTTATTTGCACTATGATTTGATAAAAAGCTCTTTCATACTCTGTTTAAGCTAAAATAGTTTTCAAATTCATTCATAAGCTCATAGGTCACTCAGTTAAGCTCACAAAAGCTTAACTGAGCTTAATATTACTCAAAATCACAATCAAATTACCTCAGCTTGTATTTGGAAGGGAAACCAGTAATGGAAGGGTTTCCAAGACCACACCAGCTTATCCTAGGATAAGCTGGAGCTTGTTGATTAGCTTATTTGAGCATTTTATAAGCCTTGTTTGAGCAAAGGCAGTTGTAAGTTCTCATTTTCATTTTATAGCTTTAACTTGCATTTTAGCTTAAACATGCTTATTTCCTGCTTATAGTTGTTTAGAATAGCTTATTAGTGCTTATAATTGTTGATTGATGCTTATTTAGTTCAATTCTTAGTTTAAATTTCATTTTGTAAGCTTTTGATGTAAAATAGTTGAAAAAAACCAAAAATATTAGCATAACTAGTTAGCTTATTGTTTCTGCTTATTTGCTTATTGAATATTGTTCATTATGTCTCTTTTAAGCTTTGTAGTATCTGGTATTTGACTTTTGAGCTCAAAATATTAATTACATAAGCTGAATATGGATTTGGATTATTTAAAGGGGTGTTTGGTTTATGACAGCACTAACTCAAGTTAGTGTTGTCAAGGCTATTTGATCTTTTAAACTAAATTCAAATCTTATATTTAGGATATGTGATTAGGTTGTAAGGTCTTTATTAGGTTAATTTAGCTTATTGTAGGCTTGTGTGTTGAATACTTTAAAACCTGAGTTCAATAATTAGATTTATAGCAACTTGTGCTTGGATTGTTTCTAGCTGCATTAGTAGATCACTTTGCCTTTATTTTAGAGTCCAAGTTAGTATAATACCAAGTCTTTATGCCTGCATTCTATGGTTTTGTGTTTTGGTCATAAGTGAGTCAATTGCATCAGCAATATAAACAGCCAAACAACCATTTTCAAGATCAAAATTCAGCAGGTTAAAGTTTGAGTTAGCTTTTAATTTTCAGAGCACAGGTAGATTTTAGGTAATACTAGATCTTTTTGCACTTATTTTGTAGTAATTAGATTGTTTAAGTATCTATTTTTAGCTTTGAAATTAGCACTTTGTCATTTTCATTAAAGTTTTGAAAAACCAAAAATAATGTAAATTGAAAAATCACCTTTTTCATTCAGCATTTTCTTAGTGCATTTGATATTCAAAGTAAGTTTCAAAAGCAGTTTTAAGTAGAGTGGAGGATAGATTTTCTAGTGGTAAAGATCAATAAACCAAAAGGTTCCATTTGCTAATTAGAAATTAAGCTCAAAGTTGCCTCTTAGGACTGTTTGGGTTAACATTTTTTGTTAAAATGCTTATTTGAGAATTTTTAGCTTATAGCTTGTAGTTTTAGCTTTATTCCTGCTCAATCTAGCTTATTAGGTTAATCTTCAGTAGTGAATAGCTTATTCAGGTCAATTTTTAGCTTATTTTGCATTTTCTTAAAAAATCCAAAAACATAGTTAATCTATACAAGTAGTCTTTTCAGTTAGCTTTTTAAGTGCTTATTTAAATTTCAAAATGCATTTTGTTTACAGTTTTAAGTAGCTTTTTAATAAGTCTTTAAGATAGTATAAGCTAGAAAGCCACAAGGTTTCTTTAGCTCAGTTAAAAATAAGCCCAAAGTTAGCTGTTTGTCTGTTTAGTTTTCAGTTTTAAGAAAAGTGCTTAATCACTTTTTCATCTTATGGCTATTAAATTTTGCTTAATTCTGGTTCAGCTATGCTTATTTAGTTAGCTTTAGGGTAGTAGTAGCTTATTGTACTTAGGTTTAGCTTATTTTAGCTTCTTTGATTCCCTAGTCTAAACAAAAAGCCAAAAAGAAGTTTTAAGAGTTTTCTGTTTTTATAAGCCATTTTCTGGCTTATTCCTTAAGATAAAAAAAATTGTTTTCACAAAAGTTCTTAGTTTTAAGCTGTTCTATAACTTTGTTTTAAAAAGTTTTGCAAAATAAAAAAAAGGGGAAACCAAGGAAGTCGGGGGTGAGCAAGACTCGAACCCCCGACCTCAACTCAGTTTCAACCCTTTTATAAACCTCACATCACACACACACAACCAACTCTGCTACAATAGCTCATCCGTCATTCTTTGCACCCATTATTGTTTTATCACCTTTTTGGCCCATTAAGCTTATAAGCCCATTTTGATTTTTAACAGCTTATTTTGATAATCTGTTTTGCCTAACTATTTTTCTTAGGATTGTCATAGTTTAAGCAATTTTTCAGAAATTTTTTAGATTTTTTATAAAACGTTTAGTATTTTTTATATTTAATTGTCATTAAAATCATTTTTAATTCATAAAAAAATATAAAAAATTCAAAAAAAAATATAAAAAATTCAAAAAAAAAAATTTAGAAAATTTTCTTTTAACATTTAGAACCTAGGAAAAATAGATTTGCTTCTGTAGGGTTAAAATTGTAAAATTTAGTTTTTTAAAGAACGAGATTGATTCCCGTTCATATTTTTAGTGATTGTTAGCTTAAAACTCTTTCGTTTTTTGGTCTAGTTTTCTTTGCCCTAGCTTTTTAGTCAATTAAATCTTATAAAAACCAAAAAGATCATTGTAGGACTTAATTTTGATAATTTAGGGTTTTTAGGTCCCGTTTAGGATTCTCGATTTGCGTTTTTAGTTAAAATCTAATTTCCCGTATTGTTTTCTCGTAGTTAGGTTTAATTGTCCCTTTATTTGTTCACTATTAGGATTTTAGAAAACAAAACTTCTTCGAACCAATTCAAGTCATTGTCCAAATAACAAACGAGGTCTCAATTTCATAAGTCTTTGGGAAAACGACCCGCTAATCACTTACCTGTTTAACGTGTAGTATTTTTGTAAGATTCTTCCTACTACCTTTGTCCTCAAGGGTAGTTTTTGAATTTTCTATACTTTAGATATTATTACGTATATAACTAAAATACTAAACATCAGTAGCTTTCAAAAAACACACTTGTTTTGTACATAACTTGGAAGGTGTTGATTTACTTTTGAGATCTCGTGGTTCTAACCTTTATACAATCTCACTGGCGGATATGATAAAGTCTTCTATAATTTGTCTACTCTCTAAAGCTTCAAAGATAAAATCTTGGTTGTGGTATCGTCGTTTGTCTCATTTGAACTTCGACACCATCAATCAGCTTGCTAAACAAGGTCTTGTGAATGGGCTACCCAAATTGAAGTATACTAAAGATCACTTGTGTTCTACATGTGAAATAGGAAAAAGCAAGAAGGAATCCCATCCACATAAGCCAGAACCAAGTACAAATGAGAAACTTTAAATGATGCATATGAATGTGTGGACAAATGCGGGTAGAAAGTATAAACAAGAAAAGATATATTCTTGTCATCATTAATGATTATTCTCGTTTTACTTGGGTGAAGTTTTTTAGAACAAAAGATGAAGCTCCAAAGATTATTATCAAATTTGAAGCAAGCTCAAGTCAGTCTTAACTCTACAGTAAGATATCTTAGTACCGAAAATGGCACAGGGTTTATCAATCAGACATTGTGGAATTATGCGGAAGAAGTTAGAATAACTCATCATACATCCACTACACGTACTTCACAACAAAACGGCGTAGTTGAAACACGTAACCGTACGTTGGTAGAAGCTACAAGGACCATGCTTATATTTTCCAAATCTTCGTTATTTCTATGGGCTGAAGCTGTAGCTAGTGCATGTTATACTCAAAACCACTCCCTTATCCACACACGCTACGATAAGACTCCATATGAGCTGCTCAGAGATCATAAACCAGAACTCAAGTATCTTTATGTTTTTGGTGCTTTATGTTATCTAACAAACGATTTGAGGATATTGGGAAACTTCATTCTAAAGCAGACATTGGAATCTTCATTGGTTATTCACCATCTAAAAAGGCATTTCGGATCTACATCAAAAGAAATAGACTAATAATGGAAACAATGAACTTACAATTTGATGAACTTACCTAGTTGGTTTCTGAACAACACGATTCAGGACCCGAACTTCAAAGGTTGAATTCTGGATATATTAGTTTAGGACTTGTGCTTAATAAAGCAGCTTCAACATCAGCTAAACCTTCTATACAGAATGACTAGGATTTTTTGTTTCAACCCATATTCGATGAATACTTCAAACCTCCAAGTGTTGTATCTATAACAATTTCTGCTACAACTCTACCCACACTAGATACAGCCAGAGTGTGTTCCTCTACTTCTATTGATCAAGATGCTCCCTCTCTAGTACTTCACCAAACAATGAAATAACAACTTCTCAAATCAACTCTACAAATGTTGAAGAACCAAATAATAAAAAAGAAGCAGTGTTTGGCAGTGACACAATTACAAATCCATTTGCTCCTCTAGATACCAGCTCTATTAAGTCATCGTCAAGGATTGTAAAAACTTCAAACATGCATACCTTCCAACAACCTCAAATAAATACCAAAAGATGGAAAAAGGATCATCCGTTAGTGATAATCATCGGGAATCTATCCAAACCTATTTCTACAAGACGTCAACTTGCTACTGATGCCTTATGGTGCTATTTTTACGCTTTCTTAACAAAAGTCGAGCCTAAGAATTATAAAGAAGCCACGACAGAATCATGTTGGATTAAAGCCATGCAACAGGAGATTCATGAGTTTGAGCGGCTTGAAGTGTGGGAATTAGTACCTAGACCAGACAAAATAATGATCATAAACCTAAAGTGGATCTTCAAAGTGAAACTTGATGAATATGGCGGGGTGCTAAAAAACAAGGCTCGATTAGTTGCTAAAGGTTATCGTCAAAAAGAAGAGATAGATTTCAAAGAGTCATTTGCACCGGTTGCGCGTATTGAAGCCATTCGCATCTTCATTTCCTATGCTGCTTACATGAACATGACGGTATTCTAAATGGATGTGAAGACTGATTTTCTCAATTGCCTTCTCAAAGAAGAAGTATACATGAGTCAACCTAAAGGATTTGTTGATGCAGACCATCCAACACATGTTTTCCGGCGAAAGAAGGCATTGTATGGACTAAAGCAAGCGCCAAGGGCTTAGTACGATTTGCTATTCAAGTTCTTGCTATCTTAACAATTCGTCAAAGGTGCAGTTGATCCGACTTTGTTCACACGGAAGGAAGGAGAGCACATTATATTGGTACAAATCTATGTCGACGACATTATATTGGCCTCCAGAAATCCTAGTTTCTGTGATAAATTTGCAAATCAAATCAGTAAACGTTTTAAAATGGCAATGATGGGACAAATTTTGGTTTTCTTAGGATTACAAATTTCACAAAGTCCTAGAGGCATTTTCATATATCAATCTAAATACGCTCTTAAGATGCTTAAGAAATATGGTTTAGACCAATGTGACCCTGTTGACAATCCCATGGTGGAAAGGTTAAAACTAAATGAGGATCCAAACAGGAATCTACTTGACCCAACTCAATATCGAGGAATGGTCGGATGCCTAATGTACCTTACAGCCAGTCGCCCTGTCCTAGTGTTTGTCGTCTACTTGTGTGCCCAGTACCAGACAAAGCCTACCAAAAAGCACTTAACTACGGTTAAACGGGTCTTTTAGTACCTCAAAGGAACCATTAATATGGGTATGTGGTATTCGAAGGACACCATATTTGATCTAATAGCTTTTGCAGATGCTGACCATGCAGGTTGCCAAGATTCAAGGAAAAGTACATCGGGTAGTGCATAATTTTTAGGTGAAAAGCTAGTAAGCTGGTCGTCTAAGAAGGAAAAGTGTACTGCAATATCCACTACTGAAGCTGAATACATTTCCTTGTCCAATTTTTGTGCACAGATCTTATGGATGTGGTCTCAGTTAACTGACTGCGGATTTGATTACAACAAGATTCCTATGTACTGTGACTCCTAAAGTGCCATTGCCTTATCTTGCAACACAGTGCAACACTCCAGGATGAAACATATTGCTGTCAGATACCATTTTATCAAGGAACAAGTTGAAAATGAGATTGTTGAACTCTACTTTGTCAAGACTGCTTATCAGCTAGCGGAAATATTCACTAAAGCACTCGCGAGAGAACGCTTCGAATTTATGGTCAAACGCCTAGGCATGCAGAGCATTACACCTGAAGAGCTGAAACTTCTTGCAGAGTTAGGCGAACACGAAGAGTTACTCCATTTACTACTTCTTGTATCACATGTACTATATGTAGAATAGTTTATAAAAACAAAAACAGCAAAGCGATTTTTCCATTTTTCAAAAAATTTTCAAAAACAAAATACAAAATTATAAAATACAAAATCAGAAAATTTCAAAAACCATAAAATATCTTCCCGACATGTCTTTCAGAATCGATAATATCTACGAAATTAGAAATGGCATTCAATAATGACACAATTCTGTAGATAAAGTTCGACTTAAGTTTAAAACATCTTAAAACATGTTTTCTCAAATTATCTTATGGTTTGTTATTAAATATCAAATAATAACCCGGACTCTAAAGAAAAGGAAATTGTACGCTTCAGTGCAGTTATCCTTAAGAACGAAAAGAGAAGTTTTTTCGGTCTTGAGTTTAAAGATTTAAAACATTCCAAGTTTTGAAACTCAAGAATATGGCTTTTACATATTTTGCTACACAACCCGCGTGTAGGATCGATATACCTTAGTATAATAAGCCTTTAGCCTGTAAAGGATGTTACTTCCTTGAATAAATCCAAGTCAGTAACAATGAAACACTGATGTAATACTATCAACTATGCGGAAACTAGTTAACAGTATCAAGAAGAACACACAATGATTTAACAAACGATTTGTATTATCACACCTTGAATCTGCCTAAGTTTGCAGATCCCTAATACAATACTTATCTCTAATACTTCTAACTAATGCTTTTTCTTGTGTCTTTCTAATGCCTTCCTAGAGATCCTTTTATAAACGTAAGGATAACTCTAGTAGGTGTAC
The DNA here is from genome assembly GCA_026074375.1 of Tanacetum coccineum. Classification (NCBI taxonomy): domain Eukaryota; kingdom Viridiplantae; phylum Streptophyta; class Magnoliopsida; order Asterales; family Asteraceae; genus Tanacetum; species Tanacetum coccineum. Next base: position 11,779 of record BQNB010007949.1, on the reverse strand, counting down.
AGTTCTTGTATGACACAAATACTAATTAATACTAATCACTAATGTAACTGTTATATGATTAATACAACTATTACTTGATAATTACTAATGTAACCGTTTAACTAATAATCCTTTAAAGTTCCTTTAATAAAGGCAGTACTTTGACTTTTTCATACTAAGCAGGCAGTACTTTGACCTTCAACTTAGCAGTACTTTGACCTTCTGACTTGTATTTCCCAACACCGCGCTTTCTAAAAAGGAAAATGTACATTAAAAAAGTGCATTTTGTCCTTAGATGATAAATTTCCGTTTATCTCAAGCTATTTTTAACAAAATGTGTTTATCAAACATGCTTGAGTTAAACAAATTTTTCAAAATGTTAGAAATAAATCAGAATTAGTTTTTGTCATTAAATGGAAAAAGATTTCCAAAAAATTTTGAACTCTCGAACAAATCCAAGAAATCTTTAAATAGATTACTGTCTTTGTTCGAGGGGAGAACGAGCTTTAACATGAAAATTTTCAAAAATGATAAAATATTTTAATTAAAATAATTTCATCATCAGTAAAAACAAACAAGAGAATCCGAACACTCAAACTAATTCTATAGCACTTTAAATAGAAAACGGGTATTTGTTGGAGGGGGAGAACGTGTTTTTAATGAAAATTAATTTTTCGAAAGTGTTGTGAAAATGTTTTGGGAAAAGTGTGTCATTGCACTAAAGAACGGTTCAACCTTGAGGGGGAGTAGAAAGAGAGATTAAATTGTCAGAGGCCCAATAAAAAAATTATTTATATAGGGGGGGGGGGGGGTTTCTCTCGGCAGAAATAAAAGCATCAGGAGCGTGACTATCTCATGAATATACTCAAGTACAAAAGCTTAAAGAACGACCTCTAAGGTAGTACGTTTTTTGAAAATAAACAACCACGCGAGTTGCATTAAATTAAAAAAGTAATAGAGCTTTAACATCGATCAATTAAAAGAATAGATATAGTCTTAGAAATGCGAAGCTTAAAAAGAGTCTTCAACAACGGTATTTAAAAACATGATATTAAATCTGAAAACTGGTCTCAAGCAAAGAAGGACTACACAAAATTCAGGAAAAAATTAATTTTTCGAAAGTGTTGTGAAAATGTTTTGGGAAAAGTGTTCATTCACTTAACGGGTCATCATTTGAGGGGGAGTTAAAGAGATTAATTGTCAGAGCCCCAAATAGGGTCTCGTCAGAATAAGCATCTAGGGCGTGACTTTCATGAATATCTCAAGTACAAAGCATAAAGAACGACCTCTAAGGGTACGTTTTGAAAATAAACACCGTTGCATTAAATTAAAATAGTAATAAGTTTTACATCGATCAATTAAAATGATTTAAGAGTTAAAATGCGGAAGCTTAAATGAGTCTCAACAACGGTATTTAAAAACATAGATAAATTCTTGAAAACTGGTCCAAGCAAAAGACTTCACATAATTCAGGAAATGACATCTAAGCTAAGTACCTGAGAAAAACATGCTTAAAACGTCAACATAAAATTGGTGAATTCATAGGTTTAGTTCAAATATTATCAGTGTGGACCACAATATTTCAAAACGTATGTGACAGTTATAGGAGATACAACTTTACATAAAGAGGCATTTACGTTGCACTAAGCTCATGACACCGAGGCTAATAATGGAAAGTAGCATGTACACTTCCATATCAAGCTTGCCCTTACAGGAGTCCGACCAAAGACCACCTAACTAGTTTCGACATGAAATACATCCATTGGCCTGCACAGTCCGTCAAGTACCCGTCCAGTAAGAATTACCAAACCCGGATGGGGATTATTAGTCCCAATAGATCTATTTATTCACTCGCGCTTACTTAACCAGCCAGTCGGTTAAAGGTATTTAACGGTTCATGATAATTCCGGCAATAGTGGTCTAAACGCTACTTAGGAAACACGTAAGCAGGGAAATTCTCAAGTATAGTACTTGTGTTCAGTTTTAAAAGCAAGCAATATTTCTCACCCCAAGTTATAAAACATTTATTCAAAACGATTAAAGAGTGGGGCTATGAACTCACCTTAAGCGAGCAGCGGATCAAAAGAAATCAATCAAGCAAAGACGAATCACACGATCCTAGCGACAACCTAGCATATAGTTGTTGTTTAAGAATGATGTACAACGAACTAACTCTTTGCGCAAAGACTGGTCATCTAAACATGAGTAGACAAGACGTATTATTTCAAAACATACTTTCCGAAATTATAAATTTTTAACAAGTCTCGACACTTTAACAACTTTCAAAAATATTTTATCTTTTAGTGTATTTCATCTTTTAGTGTATTTCGTCTTTTAGAGTAATTTATCTTTTTGTGTATTTTGTCTTTTTGTGTATTTCGTCTTTTAATGTATTTAATCTTTTAGTGTATTTTGTCTTTTAGTGACCCGACATACCAAAGTTGACTCGATAACCGCAAATGTTGACCTAGACCCGACTCCTACGTTTTTCTCCATTTTATTATTAGTTTGATAATAAAATATATTTCTCGACAGATTTTCATTATTAATGAAATTTAGACATGACCTTTCGTAAAATAATAATTTTCCCTTTTATTTTCCTCGACTCGTAAAATATCCGTTTTATAAAAAGTAAACCTTTATTGACCCGCAAAAATATCTGACAACTAACTAAATCACGTTTCAACATTTATCAAGTTTACAAATGTGACGAATAAATTTTTAGAACACCTAGTGCGAGTCACATAGGGTTCGAACCATGTGGACTCCAAAAAGATCAACCCGATCGATTTTCGACAACACTGCAAATATCACAAAAATTCTATTCTAAACCTAACCCCATCGACTTTCAATTCGCGCTTTCAACAAAACCAATATCTAATTTAATCCCATGGTCAACAACATTTAATGTTAATATATACGATAACCTCAAATAAATGATATAGCCGTAATAACAACAATATATATATCAAAATGATCACAACAAACTTTTATACACAAAAGTACAACTATTTTTCATGTTCTTCTATTTATGTTTAAAAAGATTTAAAACTTAAGACTTGTAGTTTTATAGAAAAATGTATAACGATTTTCACAACGATCCGTTTTGTACACCTTGTTCGAAATGATCATAAGTATGCAAAAGAACAACTCATTTATGAAAAACAAGAGATGACATACAAGAAAAGATGACTAGGAGATGATTAGAGACTAGAACAAGCCAAACGTTGTTTATAAAATACCCGAATATCAACCATAACACTTTATCTTCAAATAGATTTGATCAAGATTTGAAAAGTAAGGATTTGTGTATGTATATGTTGGTTCGAACAAGAAAGAAGAGAAAGAAAGATATATTGTTTTTCTAGTGAGAGAAATAGAATTGAATGTGTAAGATAAATGAACTTGGATCTATATGTATAATATATTCAAATTTTGGCATCCAAGGGTGGTAGGGTGTGGGGGCTCCGATCGGTGCAAGAAGAGGGGGGAAGGAAGGGGACCAAAATAATCTTCCAATGAGGGATTGGGAAAGGACTAGCTCAAGCTATAATATGGGAAGCATTTCTCCTAGAATCACAATTCAAAAATGGCATCCCAAGTGTGTGTGTGCTTGTGGTTTCAGACGCATACATAAGCCAAGGGGGGGGGGGGGGGGACCAATTTGGTCTCTAAAATTCTAGGGGTATAATGCTAGAGTGGATTTAATTTCAAGGGTTCCATGCACAAGTATAAGTTACTAACTATATTCGGAACACGCAAATAACGAAAATGAATAACGACTTCACGTAAATTTCTGAAATTTTGAATATCAATTAAAAACGTAAAAACGCGTCTACAGATGAAAGACTGTGATGTTTGGATGCACGGATCACTTTAGGCAATGATTCTCAGTAAATAACAGAACAACTTCCCGGTTAAACATAAAAATTAAACGAAACATTAAAAATTCAAATTACCAAACGAAAATGGCTAAATTATTGATCAGAAATTTACGGGGTGTCACATCCTTTCCCCATTAAAAGAGCTTTGTCCTCAAATCTTAAGACGTAGCATTCGATGAAGGTTCAGGATTAGTAAAAAGGTATGGGTACTTTTTCTGCATTTGGTCTTCACGTTCCCACATAAACTCAGGACCTCTCCTAGAGTTCCAGCGTACCTTGACAATCAGAATACAGCTCTGCTTCAGACGCTTGACCTCACGGTCCATGCTCTCAACAGGTTCTTAAATGAAGTAGAGTTTGTCGTCAATTTGGATTTCATCCAACGGTATGGCAAGAGTTTCGTCAGACATTCGTTTCTTTAATTTCGAGACGTGAAATGTACTATGAACTCGGCTCAACTATTCTGGGAGTTCAATTCGATAGGCAACGGTTCCTACTTTAGCAATGATCTTAAAAGGTCCAATATAACGAGGGTTCATCTTTCCTCGTTTGCCAAACCGTATCACCCCTTTCCATGGTGACACTTTCAGCATGACCTTATCTCCCACTTGAAACTTAAGGGGTTTCCATCTTATGTTGGCATAGCTCTTTTGACGATCACAGGCAACTTGGATACGGCTCTTGATTTGAATAATCTTCTCTGTTGTCTCATGGATGATTGATTGTAATTTTTATACACTATAAAGTATACTATTAATATTTCCAAAAGAGCAATTAAAAACTTTCCTAAAGTCTCCTTTAAGAAAAGCTCACTCTAAAAGATATGTATAATATATAATACGTATATTTAACCGGGAAGAATGATCACCCGGGTCGTTTCCCCAACGACTTGCGAAATTGAAACCACGCTTTAGCTTGGATTATGATTTGAATGAGAGAAAATATATTTTTGATTATCTATAACTACTAAATAAAAACAACGATTAAAATAAGCACACAAAAACAATTAAACACCTAAATCAAATAACGGGAACAAATAAAACGCGACTAAAAAGCAAATAAGACCAAATCAATTCCTAAAAATGCAAACTAAATTTATAAACCTAAAATAACACAAAAGAAAAAAAATTGGTTATTTTTGAATTTATTGTGAATTAAAAACTAATTAAATCTAATAAAATCCTAAAAAATAGCAAATTAAGTCCAAAAAATTGAGAAAAATAATTTTTACACTTAGAAAAGTCTAAAATAACATAAAAACTCAGAAAACTATTTTTAACTATTTTTAAAATTAAAATCCTATTTTTAAAATTAAAAATAAAAGCTTAAAAATCAAAATTAAAATCTAAAAGGTGTAAAAATGATTTTACTGAATGTAAACCTAAAAGTATTTATTCTAATGCTAAAAACTATTTTTTTGTATTTTTCTGAAAATTATTTCTATTTTTAATGTATTTTCAAAAATTTAAACTTTCAAAAAATCCTAGAAATTAAACTAATTAATGAAAAATTGTGAAAAATTTAGGAAAAATCTAAGATGCAATAAAGATTACTAGAAAAATAAAAGGAGAAGCACAGCTTATCAAATAAGCTGAGAAAACGGCTTATTTAGCTACGGCTTATATTTAAGAGAAAGAAATGAAAACGTGTATAAAACAAATGTGCATCAATAGCTCAACGGATGAGCTATTGTAGCACACTTGGTTAACACGTTGGGTATGTAAGAGTGAGGTCGTGGGTTCTAGCCTGGCAAACACCCCTTTTTGAAATTTTTTTTATTTTTGAAATTTTAAAGCACAAAATCAAATAGGACTTATTTTTAAGCAACTTTTATAAAAGGAGTATAAGCTAAAAACTAAAATTAAGCTCAAAAAGAGCTTTTGAAGAATTTGACCACAGAAAGTGGTGTTTTAAGCTCAAAAATACTTATTTGGACTAAAACTCTTGCACAAGCTTCATTATAAGCTCAAATTACAAACTAGAAGCTGATTAAGAAACCTTAAGATTAGTACTAACTAGTTTTAACAAGCTAGAATCCTAACTAATAATTAAACCTAACTGAATTCTAGGATTAAACCTGCAACTCAGAAATAAAAGCTAAAGGCACAAAATCAAGTTAAGCTATTATGAGTTATAAGCTATTAATGAACCTGAGCTTTTGAAAACTAGATTAACAACTTATAGACTATAGATTCAACTTATAAAAACAACTACTCAAAGCTAGAAATTGAAAATTAAAAGCTAAGAAGAGAAACTACTTTTTTTGGCTTTTTGAAGGATTTTTGAAAACTTTAAGAGCAATTGTACCTAGGTAATTATACTAGAAAATGAAAAACAAGTCCTAAACTATATTAAGCTATATGTTGACTAAAAGCTAGAAAAGTTTTAAAAACTAAATCTAATTTGAGCTAACATAAACTTGATTTGAAAATCCAACAGTATTAACAAAAGGTTAATCCTGCTGGAGCAATTAACTATGAGCAAAAACAAAAGTGAAGGTATCCTTAAGAGGTAACCTGCAATATACACTCTATTTGAGTGTGTTTAAACAAGTTTAAACAAACTATCTAAGCTTAGGAGGCTTGGATCAAATTTGAGCTAGTTAAAGAAAAGAGGAGACCTCCCCTAGTGCAAAATCATTCAAAATAAACTCTAACTTTTTCAATTTTTCAAACTAACTTCTAAAAATCACTTCTCTACTGATTTTAAATGATCCTTAAACTATCTCAAGCAATGGACACTAGTCACTTTGACTTTTTAAGGTCAAAAAGTGTTAAACCAAACACTCCTTTAACTTTGATAGTTTTGACTTAAACTTATAAAATTAAAAACTGATTAACAAAGCTTTATTACCAGACATCCAATAGCTTATACAAAACTTATCAAACATGATTAAACAACTTTAACAACTATAATCAAAGATCTTAACACTATGCTTAACTTTTTTTTGGTTTTTTTTATAGTTTCATGACAGAATTGATATACCTAAGATTTACTCTATAATAAGTAAAACAGATAATCAAATGTATCTAATTAGCACAAATAGATGAAATAAGCACAAATTAAGCAGAAGATAAGCAAGTAACAAGACTAATAAGCAAATAATCTACTATTTAAACTAGAATTTAAAGACAAAAGGAAATGAAAGAAAACTTACAGTAAGCTTCAGCTAAACAGAAGCATACATGCTCATAGAGCTTTTCTACAGCTTTGGCTTATTAGAAATAAGCCAGTAAAAATCCTTGAGAGCCCTTCCATAACTGGATCTCCTTCCAAAAACTCACAACCAAACAATTAAAGCTCATTTTACTTATTTTATATGTTTAATAGATTAGATGGCTAATTAAGCTCAAATTCAAGCTTATAGACTTGAATGAGCTAAGATGAGCTTTATGAGAAGCTTTTAGACAGTAATAACTGGATTATGAGAGTAAAAGCTTAAAAGTTGAAAGAGAGCTTATGATTCATTAACTAAAATTTGCATTACATTAAAGTGAATTTTAGTATAATGCTTTGGAAAAGGAAATGGAAACTGAAATATTGCATAAGCTACAAACTAGTATTAAGCTAAAACTAAAAGCTAAAATCTACATATAGGTGTGTGTGAAAAGTGAGCCTATTTATAGCCTCTCATAGATCCTTCTAGGCCTTGCCTTGCTGCCCAAGCTCCTTTTCATCCAAACCGTACAATCAATCAATCATTGGATCTTCAATATGAGCCCTTGGATCAAGTATGTGCGCAAACGGATTGCCAAGCTGTCATTCCTTTGATGTGACAGCTTGTGCTAGTTTTGTGAGTGCTTTAAGAGTTAAACCAAGTAATCCCTTGTGCTTTCTTCATAGCCACATGGCTTGATGGCTTGAGTGATCCAATGAGAGCTCATGATTTGACTTAATTATCCCTGCCATTATGTTATGCTTCACTTGCATAGTCATTTGTGCCCCTTAATTTGTGTTTGCCCTTTGATTTGATTGTGGTAAAAAGTGAAGAAGATGATGAATAGTATCCTGTTCTTGGCGCCACTTTTAACTGAAAAGGGTAAAATTCGTTTTGAACTTTGGGCTAATGGCAAATATAGTCATTGTCTTTGTTTTATGAAGGTGTAGTGTAAAAGGTCTTTTATAAATGACAACAATGGTCCCTGTGGTTTTATAAAATAGGTAATGGGCTTTTGGGCTAGTTATGGACCCAGGTAGGGTTTAAAGGGTAATAAAGGCCCATTTAAGGTTTAAGGGACCATTTGTGTACTTTTTGGAACTTGGGGAACTTAAATGGTAATTTTGGGTTTTTGTCTTTTTATGGTTGACTTTGTTTGACTAGGGTTTGACTTTCTTTGACTGAGGTTTGACCATTTGACTGAAGCTTGACTTTTTCTGGCTTTGGCTTTAAATATTTAGCTTCTCTTGTGCTCTTCCGATTTTCGTGTTCGTGTTTGCCCGTTTTTGACGGTTTTCTTGTGATATTTATCTTATCCGTACTTGTACACACAAAACACAAAAACAAGTATATTTTTGCCATTTTTAGTCTGTTTTGGGCTTAATTGGGCCTTTTTTAGGTATAAACGGATATTTGTATTTCACACATATCAAAATTCCCCAAGCTAAACGATTGTGTGTCCTCACGCAATATTACATGCCTTATAACCAAATA
>BQNB010007948.1:65000-88006 GCA_026074375.1 Tanacetum coccineum | reverse complement strand
TACTAGCAGTAGTAACTACTTAGTAGTTTTTCTTCTAAGTCTCTGAGCAGCACTAATATACATTAGCAGTATTAACTTTACACTAGCAGTACCCATTTTATTGAGGCGTACAGGCAATCAAAAATTGTTGCATAATGCCTAACTTTTCATAATGAGCCTTAAGAGTTGCGTTTTTGAATTTAGTACCATTACTCAGTGCGAATCTTGTGAACTTTGGCATTGTAATTTAACTAAACTCAAGCAATGAAATTCTTTATTATCTCAGGAGTCTCATCTTTTGTGTGAAGAAAATATGCCCATGTGAATCGAGAATAATCATCAACGATCCCACGAATATACCACTTTTCATTGATTGATGCTACCCGCATTGGTCTGCATAAATCCATATGAAGCACTTCCAACTTGGAATGATTGCTTGGAACCAGTGTAGGTGGATGAGAAGCTTTCTTACTCTTTCCCCGCTCATATGCAAAACAAAGGTGATCTTTTCCGTATTTGAATTTCGAAAGACCATCAACCAGGTCGTGTTTGGTAAGATCGTTTATGGTACCGAAATTAAGGTGTGAAAGTCTGTGATGCCATAACCATGACTTTGTCAATGTGTCTTTGGACATAAGACAAACAGGTGAAGAAGTAGCCATATCAGAAATGGAGATAGTATACAAATTAGATTCACAAGCTCCTGTAAGCAAATCATCTCCTTCTAGATTTCGCACATAGCATGCAACTTCTAGATCACCGTCACGGAATTGTCCTACACTGAAGAGGTTGTGTCCTAGGCCTAAAATGTAATATACATGACATACAGTGATGTTGTTGTGTACATAATCTCCATAGCCTATGATTGCTATAAAATGATCATTCCCAAAGCGAACGGTGCTTATGAATTTTTCAACAAAATTTTCCAGCAGTGATCGATCACCCGTCATATGCTTTGAACAACCACTATCAATAATCCACAGAATAATTTGAACTACCTGGAATACATGAAGACATCATATCTGGACAAGTGGACAATTTGACTACCATTTTTTTAGCAGAAACCGATGTTTTAATAGTAGATCGACTATTAACAACATTGTAGGTTCCCGAATTCACACAAACATGTATAGATCTAAAGAGATCTAGAGAGATAAAGTTAGAGAGAGATAATAGTTGAGAGAGAAATAGAAAACAACTAAAGATTGTGTTGTAAAAAAATGAATAGATGCATGCCTCTTCCAAGTGGAAGAGGATTTATATTTCTTACAATACACCGGTATTAAGTACCCGGTTCAATACCGAAAGTCATATGTTACCTATTAAACTACGAGCTATATTGAAATTAAAATACATGGGGTTGACGAGTCTTTTTTCTAATATCATAACAATCTCCCCCTAAGTGAGGTCACCCCTGAAAATACTAAACTTAAGATCTTCAATCTTCAATTGATCTAATGTATATCTCCTGTAAACGCTTGATTTCATGATCTGTATCTTGTAATTCTGAAGCAGTGACTTTATACTTTTAGGGCTTTAGCTTGACTTGTATGTGATCTTTAGAGCTTCTTTGAGATCATCAACCAATCATAAACTTTAATCATCATCATGTGGAATCTTTTGCCATCTAGGTGAACTTGTGTCATATCGAATGATATGCTCACACTTTCTTGATCTTGAAATTCTTGAATATTCAGAGTTACGAAGCTTTCATAACAGATACTTAAGCTTTCATGATAATCTTCGAATGATCGCTTTAGAATGAGCAACATACCACCGTTATGAGCTTGATTTGTTGGAACACGGTATCTCCATCTCCAACTTTAAATGTTCCTGTAATAAAACAGTTAGCAATAAAAGAGAAAATTGGTTGTAAAAACAATCGATGCGATACTTTGCAAAGATTTTTTGTAACACATCGAAAGTTTTATTTGTTTTCCAAAGTCCAATAACCGTCAATTCGTATACTGGAACAAGTTTGATTCATGTAGAATCGCACCGTTGTTGTTTTCCAGTTTTCACAAGTTTGATCCATTAAGGATCTCACAAGTCACCTACCATGAGCTTGTTTGAAGTTGGCTCAAGCAGGATTTCCATCTTCACTGTGAATACTTACGTATCACTCGGATGTTCTGGCAAAATCATAAGGATAATGCGTAGGACTCTTATGATAAAACTTGTAATCACAATGTGTGAATAACAAGTAAATTGGAATTGTCCTAACGAGATTAATTAATGATCTCTTGGCTCTAGACTCAAAAGTGCGTTTTGATTTTAGTGATCGGAGGCTGGAGCTGACTGCCACCTTTTCAATACTGACTTACTCGGAGTGAGTGAGTCAGTAGATTACATGTTTAGTCTCCGTGAGAAATGAAACAGAAATATTTTGAGAGATTCTGAGTGGCTTGGGAGGGTTGTGCATTGCATCACTGGGTCCATGATGTCACTTCAATGTCAGCAATCATCTTAGTGATTCTGACAGCATATGTATTGACCCGGTTTCTGCCTAAGTGTATGGAGGGCTTCTTTCTTTACACCCTTTATCCGTACAATTCTTTTTCATTCTTCAACCCCTTTAGTGCTTACCAAGATTTCATGACTAGAACCTTGTTGGGTTTATTCAAGTACTAGCTCCATCTCAGTCGGCACTATTCCCTTTTCCTCACATTTACTCCTTTTTATCATACCTAAGGACTTCTACACTAACTAGTGGATAGTCCCTGGGTAGATCCCTCCGGTTCTGGCAGGATCATGGGAACGAGTACCTAACCTTACCATCCTTATAACTTCGATAACAGTAAATACATGGTTAGTCTTTTGGTACAGTTCACCTTGCCATAAAATCACTGTTGAAAAACTCAATCAGGTACTTATGATAAAACTATCAAAGTGTTTAGTACCCGATTGTTTTTGCTTTTTAGAAAAGCTCCCCCTCAACATGTGCATCGGTATTCGAAACTGTTTAGCACATGTTGGTGGAGTATACACTTGAGTAATATGATCACATTACATATTTTAATCACATTTTCTCCCCTTATCAAAAATTTCAAATCATTTGACATTTTGGATATCAATTGATTTAAATATGTTATAAAAAATTGGGAGAAAAGTGTGCCAATTATTCACAAGCCTTGTTTGGAACAGATTAATGCTCCCCCTTAATCGTTGAGGGAAATATAAGATAGTACTGAGTACAGTAATTTGAAAGATTTTGAATTTACTAAGAAATTCTTGAAGATTTGTACTCAAGCACTATTTATATTGGCCTATATTTAAGTCTACACTACACATTTACATATTCACAAGATTATGTATGAGACAGGACCTGAATATGTTCAAACCAAAAATGACATAGTCATTTTGTCCATGTTAGCAATCAACAGTCTGTAGTCCGTCTCGATACTCTCCTTTTGGAAGTTGTCTTAGCTTCCCCTTGAATCAGCAATCCTTTCTTGAGTAGATTCAAAGCCTTCTTGCAATTCGCATTAAGAAGACTTGAAGTCTGACGCCCAAATCTTTGAAGTACGCAATTAATTCGAAACCGCAACACCAAAGTCAATTAAGTCCCGGATGTCTAAATTTCTCTTAACATGATAGTGATGATATAAATTGAAACACCAAAGTCAACTAAGTCCTGGATATCTCAATTATTCCCTCTCAGTAGACGAACTGATAACACCTAAGACAACTAAGTCCCAAATGTACACTTTTCTTTCTATCGGATACTGACTAACTAGAGGAATTATCATACTTATCATACCAATATGTCCCTCTTTGATCAAATATTTCTACTCCTTTAAAAACACGCTTGGTGATTGACTGTTAAAGGAAGCATTAATTGAATCAGTAACCAATCTTCTCACGCTCTAATCAATCTTCTGACAACACATTTCCTTGGTATCTCAACTGATGCATACCATAGATGACAAGATATCTCTTCTCCTATGTGGTTGGAATAGCGCACCGGAAAGTAACACGATAACACACTAATTTTCTCTGCGGATAAGACATTTGTCTTCCCGAAATGGCCTACAATTAAATAAGGCTATGGATTCTATCACGTGTAGTTGTTGTACCTTTCAGTGTATTTACTCCTTCCCCTTGATGTTTTCGATACCTCAGAATCAGAAAAATCTTATATGCACACATGCTTGAGATCGTGTTCGCAGAATTAATAAACTTAAATCTATCCCGTGAGAATCAGGATTCAAGCATTTTAATACTATGAAAAAGAATGTCCAAACATTCCTAAGCTTATTACAAAACTAGACGCGTTTGGCAAATATTAGTCGTATGTTAGTTTAAAGCCTGAATTCACTATAGTCTTCAATTGCAAATAATTCCCTGAAAGTTTGAAGAAATACATCTAAGACACTTGCATATAATATGAATTTAACTCCCTTTAATTGTTATCTGTCCATTATCAAGGAAACTTCAACTTTTTAATCTTGTACTATTTTGAAGAATACATTTTAAAGAATATTTGGGCACTTTCTCCCCCTCAATAATACCCGTTCTATTTAAAGAGATGTAAAGTCATTGTTTAAGAGATGTCTAATTATCTTTGAAAATCTTTGTGATTACGGAAAAATATTGATTCATGTGAAGACACTTTTTCCCAATTGAAATAAGAATTTCTCGTTATTTGACAAATAAATGCACTGAAACGTACACTTTATTCTTATGATGCCATGGAATGAAATAATCCATGCCCGGGAAAAATTAAATTACCCGTTGTCAGGAACAGCTAGTCTTTTTCCGACGACATGACCGTTCCTCAATTGAAAGCGGGTTTCAGTCCAGAAAAAAACGGCAAGCCATTGTCATGAGCTTAAAACTAGAATGTTTTGTAGAGTAGCGCAATACCGAAAAGACTTCTCTTTTCGTTGCTATGGGTGGGGGGGGAAAACTATTTGCATACTGGAGGGAGCGCGGTGTATTTTCCATTACTGATGAGGCCCCGGTGTTATGCACAGAAAATGTACATAAGCCATTATATATATTTACAAATGATGTTTTGATGATAATAACAAGCAGTTAGGTTTGTCCAAACCTCCAGTTCTGCTGGAGTCCAAACATCTCATACCAATCCCGTCTGACAAGATACAAAAACTCGATCCTCAGGAAGGGCTTTCAACAAATTAATCATCAATTGGTATTCCAGTCTGACAATAATATAATTTAATAATATCAAATTCAACCAGTTTCCTTTATTAAGTGAAACCTGAGTAAGGATGTGCTTTGTATGAGAATGTGATACGGTTTTGCATGATATTGCTATGGCTGACTGAGAGTCGCAATACGAACTGGTATTTTGTTGAAGTATGAAGCCAAATCTTGAAGTTGTGTCCATCATCCACATTACTTGATCACAACATGCATATAACGACACGTAATCTGCCTCTGCAGAAGACATACAGTGCAGTTATTGTTTCTTTACATCCAGCTTATAAGTTTTATCACCAAGGAACTGTATCCCTCCAGAAGTGCTTTACGAGTATCAAGCATCTGGCCATGATCAGCGTCTGAAAATGCTTTTAGAATCAAAGCCAGAATCCTTTGGATACAGATGTCCCATGTTAATGGTACGCGTTAAGGTATTTTAAATGATTTCTTTAACCCTTTAGGAGCTTTTATTTGGTCGTGGCTTGATAACGTGCACAATAGCACTTAAGTCTGAGTCTACTAGAAGTCAAGTAACATGAGTTACCCGATTTTTACTACGAATAATCAGATTGGCCTAACGTGTTTCTCTACTCAAATCTACTCTAGTTTGGGTTTGTATGCCAATGGAGTACCATGGAGTAGACAATTGTCCAATTATGCCTTTTTTCAGAATTCTAAAGCGTACTTGGCCTGATTGAGTAAAAAAACCTTTTGGGGACTGTGGATCTGTGAAGTCCTAAAAAGAATTCCATCTCCCCCATTAAGGAACATTTCAAATCTACTGTGCATTAACTTTTCAAACTATTATGTAATATATAGTGGTTAAGTAGACCCAAAAATTATGTCATCAACTGTAAATCTGCACAAGTAAATATCCTCCCCGTATTTATCATGAATAAATTGTTCAATCGTAACCTTTAGAAAGCCTTTGGACAGCAGAAGTTTGATAGTTCACCTACCTAAGCTCATGGAGCTTGCTTTAATCCATACAAAGCTTTCCTTAAGAAGGTAGACTTTTTCTGATGATCCTTGATCAATGAACCCATCCGGCTGAGTCAAACGTAAACCCTTCCTTCAGTGGACCATAAAATTTTTTTTGTTCTTCCATAACCACTTTAGCTTTATCACTGTCTTGCCAAATGGTTTGTCGATGAGTTCCCAGACTTGTGGTCTGTCGAACTAATGAAGTTCATCCTGCATTGCTTCGATCCATGCAGAATCAGCCATTGCCTCCTTACTGTTCTTTGGTTCTTCTGTACTCACTGTGAGCGCGAACATACACATTTCAGGATCTGTGGCAAGCTGTTGTCTTGTTTGCACTGGATTTGTAGGATTGTCAATAACTTGTTCTAATGGATGATCTTTTGTCCATTGGTATTCATGACTCTGTTGGTTGAAATGAATGCATATTTTCATTATCAATATTGCATGAGGAAGACTCAGCAATGTCTTGTACCGGTGTACAGAAAGGATTGATAAATTCATCTTGTCAAAACGATGCATTCGCTGCTTGATCATTGTTGTTTTCTTCAGCATGAACATTTATTGGAGAGAAATATTCTTCAAAGAAATGATTGAATAGAAATTCGATCTCCTTTTGTGACGAATCTGTTTTGTCTGCTAGAGAAACAACATTTTTCCTTGGGGGCACGGGGCCAGAGATGTCATAATCTGACGCCTTTTGTTTATTTGAAACGAGGTCTGAGGAGATATTGTCAACAGACGTCTCTTGTCGATTGGGCGTGAGGTCTGAACGGATTTGATCAGACGTCATTTCATGAAGCACGGGTCCTGAACTGCTATGATCAGGAGCCATGAATTGAGGCACGGGTCCTGAACAAAATTGTTCAGAAACCATAAACTATCTTTGAGATAGTAGATCTCAACCATACCGTTTCACACCGAATGGAGTTGGATTTTCATTTGCGTCAAAGTAGCTCCAAATGGCATGTTCTTGTAGTTGACTTTATGTTGAAATTGGACGAGAAGGATCGCCAATAACATTCTCTAATGAGTGATTCTTTGTCAACTTAGTGATAGTATTAAACAGTTGAATAAGATGATGCAAATTTAATGGAATGACCCCTTGTCAATTAGTTTCTTCAAAACTAGAGTTTGAAGAAATATTATGAAGGAGGGGTGCATTATTAAATTATGCATTTTGATGTCCATGAATTTATTCTTCAACACCTTGATGAGTGACTTGAGATTGAATTTCCTGATTTGTTGGTGAAGTACTAGTAGATTGTTCATCTTGATCAATGGTAGTTGATGAAGGTGAACCAACTGGATCAACAGCTCTTGAAGCAACAATAGCTACCGGATCTGGGGAAACAGTTCGTGGTGGAAGATTATAGTACTCATTAAACAATGGTTACAACAGGATCTCATAGTCTTTCTTGGATGGTGGAACATATGGTGTTGGAGAAACTGAGATTTGCACGAGTCCTGAACTGATGTATCCAGGAGTCATCAAAGAAGGCGCAGGTCCTGAACTGATTTGCACAGGAGCCGTGACTTGACCATTTCAAGAACTGAACTGCTCTGCTGTAGTGCGGATGTTGGTGGTGAAAGTTATAATGAATGATTCTTGACAGGGAGGAGATACTGGTTTAGGAGATGAGAGATCGATGACTGAAGTATCAGTAAAGGAACAGATGAAGAAACTTGTTGGATAGGAACAGTGACCATGGATTCAACTTCGGTTTCCATAGTAGTTTTTCCTGGTTCATCTTTTACTTATATATTTCTTCAGGATCAGGCTTAGTTTCCTCATTATCATCCCCAGTATTATCATCTCTGTCAAAATGTTCACTGTCCACATCTGCTTCCCACTCAAGAAACTTATTTGTCAGCAGCTTATGGCATTCATCCATCTGATATTGAAGAAAGACGTTGTTCTTATGAAAGGCTTTAACAAGGTTGAAAGCTGGACCAAGTATGTTCCAGTTCCCTTCATTTATGAGCCTCCAGTTTCTAGGCTTGTCTCTTTCTCATTTTCTTGCTTTCCTTGAGAGCTTTCATTATGTTCAGCACCTCTTGTTCAGCAGGATAAGAGTTTGAAATACCCTTGAGCTTCTTAGACGAATACAGAAGACCCTCTTCTTTGACACAATAAAGGGAATCATCCTGAAAGCAATAACCTACTGTCTTCTTTGGTGGGCTCGGGTTAGATTCAGACACAATTCATGCATGAGTAGCATGAACTATCTCTGCAACAGCTTCTCTTCAGCTTCAGTTATGCTGATAGATTTACCCAATTTCCAAAGCTAAGTCTGGTTTAGGGATGATGTTGTCATGCAGGAGTGAATCTCTAAGGCCTTCCGAAAAAGATCACCACTCAGAGTAAACCATTTTTTCATCAAGTTTAAGATGCTATAAAACCTAATCTTTAGTCATCAGAGTCAGTAGGTATTCTAGAACATCTGGATGTAGATAAGAAAGGAATTGTCTGATGCAGTGAATGCCCTAACGAATTTGTGTCATGAAATATCAACAGAAATGTGGAAGATAGGGAGACTTTTGTAACTTCTGTAATCTAAGAAGGTATCCCCCCTTTCCAATCTGTAACTGTTCTGAGCAATGAAGGATCTGTTCATCTCATCTTGTAGGTTCAGGTGCAGGAATATTCTCTTCTGCCATCGTATCTGTTAAAGAATATCAACAAAGATAGACAAACATAACATATAATCAACGTTAGATAAAGATGTTCGCCTTGAGTTTGACATGCCCTTGATATTCAGATTAGCACGAAGATATTCCACATTAGAGTCACTGGACATTGGGTTAAGTCAACATTGTCAACCTTGTTCATGGTGCTAGAGACTATCTGATAGGCCTCATGCAATTTAACTAAGCCCGTATGGGAGTCAACAAGTAAAATGGTCCTTTGGAATAGGCCTAAGAGGTTTATTGGGCTTATTGGGCCAAGACATGGACAATTAGCCTAAGACGCTGCCCAACAGATCACCAAACCGCCATGCAGTAGGTTAACATTCCGCCATCAAGAATATGCAACCGCTATCTAACATTAAGCAAGATCCAAGGCATTTTAGATTATCTTAATCTCCTAGCAGACATATTTAACACCCTACAGACAGATTTAACACCTTACAGATTTAACACCCTACACTTTCACATTTGACCATTTTATACACATTCAAAGACCAAGATAAACCGTTTTAATCACATTTAATTCACTATTCTCCCCTTCAAAAATTGCATATGCGATTGCCATTTTTGATCTAGTGAATTATAATACCAGCTAATGTACGTTGGTCCACTTAACTAACGAACAAGCATGGGAAAATATGAAGCTTGTTAATGAGAATGGTCAAAAACAAGAAGATTTCTCTTCTTTTGAAGATAAAGCGCACTGAAGCGTACACTCTCCTTTTCTTTGAAAAACTGGTTTCGTACAGAAGAATACGAAAGCCATCGACTTGAGCTAACAAACATTGAGTGTTTCGAAAGTAGCTCAAGACCGAAAAGATTTCTCTTTTCGTTATTAAGGATAAATGCACTAACACGTACATTTTCCTTTTATCTGAAGATGGGGTTGCAATCTAACATTTGATTACAAGCCATTACCATGAGCTCAAAACTTGGAATGTTTTGTTATATTAGCTCATGACCGAAAAGATTTCTCTTTTCGTTGTCAAGGATAAAAACTGTCACGTGACACTTTCTTTTCTCTGAAGGCGTACACCTTTCTTTACTTTAAGGAACAGGGCTTGAAGAGATGCCAACAGACGCCATTTGACATTAAGGAACGAGGTTTGAACCGTTTTGTTCAAACGTCATCAAGATGAAGAACGAGGCCTGAACTGTTTTATCCAAACATCTTTTGATGAAGAACGAGGCTTGAACTGTTTTGTCCAAACGACATCAAGATGAAGAACGAGGCCTGAACTGATGTGAACAGACATCATTTGAAGCATGTTCATCAGATTTGAATTCCTTGAACTCCTGACGTATGAGATATCAGTCTTTTTGGTAACCAAACTCCGAGTCTTTCCTTTAAAGGATTGACAGATGTACCTGCACTTGAGTTAGAAGTACCTGCACTAACATAAAGAGTTTGATTGCATTCATATGGGTTAGTGATATCATCATTTGAACCATTTGGAGGTTCACTGTCAACTTTGGTTGTGCTATCTATGAACACCTTTCCAGTAGGTATCCACCTAAGACTAACAGTCTTGAAAATTCTACCCGTTGGTTTCCACCTAAGACAAGATCTAGGAGTGTGTGGTTTCTCATGCACAGCGGAAGACTTATTGAGAGAAAACCTTTGTCCTATACCATTCTGCCTACCAGGTTTATGAGTGTGGTTCTTTGGTTCAACGGGATTGTTGTTTCTGATCTTGGGGGACTGAACTTTAGCACGAGAATTCACCTTATTCAGGATCTTTGTTATACAATCATCATGATTTGTATTAAAGATATATTTATGACAAATCGAACAAACAAATTGTTTGGAGTCCAAGAAGAAACTAGAATTCCTAGAGTGATCTACTAGAGGCTCACCATTTGACATTCCACCACTACACTTAGATACAGGAGAACTCCTATATATGTTTCTAGGTTTTGGTGTACAAGCATTAGGAGTGCAGTGTGCTCTAGTAGAGGCCATATCCCTATGATTAGGAATCCTGGTTTTGTCTTGTGTCATTTTCCTAGCATCCTCTAGAAAGTACGCATGAACCATATCATTAGAACCATACGATTCTTTATGACTATTCCTAGAGTAGTTAGGTGCATTCACCTGATGAGGTTTTGCAGCAGCAGATTCTCTAACTTTAGGCAAATAATGAGGAGTGACTGTTTTTGACAAATCATTTTTCTCATCAACTTGGGAGGCAAACCGTGGTCTTGACATTCTAGGTCGTTCAGACGTAAACGCATTCGGTTGTCTAACAACTAAATGGTTTCTAGATGGTTGTAAAGGCGGCTTCCCTAAGATTGATGCTTTGGCAAACTTAGAATCTACGATATTTCCTTTTAACTTTCTAAGTTCATTTTTTAATGCCGCATTTGCAAAAACCTTTTCCTGAATCTGAGCTTTTAAATCAACATTTTCGACAGACTTTTGATTAATTTGAGATATTAAAGAGTCACTGTTGTCTTTATTCTGAACGCGTGTCTTTTTAATTGTATCATAAAGTTCTTTGTAAGTCTGTTTCAAATGCTCTTTTTCTTTATGTAATTGCTCATTTGCTGCAAGTAATTTAGCCACACTATGTTCTAATTCGATGTTAATAGTTTCAATTACATCGATGTCATTTTTAACTTTGGCTTCATTACTTGCTTCCTTCACACTTTTAATTTGATTCTTCAAGTCGCAAATTAGTGTGGTTTTGGCCTGTAGCTGAGCTTTCAAATCATTTATCACAAAAAATTCACGAAATTCAGGATATTCCTTATTCTTACATGGTTTGTTACTATGAAAACTTTCTTCCTTTTGTTGTATTGAAATTTCAAGTGAAATACAATGTTTTTCAAGTTGTAAAAATCGTTTTGAAAGTTCATTGTAAACTTCCATACAAACCATATCTTTCGTTTTGAGAAGCTCAGCATTAAGCAAAGCATCCTGGTCAATCTCTCCTCCCCTATGACACATATTTGTTGAAGTAGGAGTGGTATTGCTATCAATAGTTTCCAACAGATGTGTGTCATAATTGGGTTCAGATTGCTCAGTATGCTGTTGTTCATTAGCAAGGATATTATGTAGAGCAGAGCCGTCAATTGTACTCAGCAATTGCTCTTTATCGTTATTTACTGGGTCCGATATCTGCATCCACAGCTTATGTGTAATAATACCTGAACTGCTACTTGTATCCTGCTTGTCGTGGCTTGACGCCACTGCTTTCTGTGACAACCAACCCCCATCAACTGCTTTCACGCATAACGACCTTTTCCTCTTGACCTTTGCATATGAGTATTCAATCTCTGCTTTTGCTGAAACTGCATTGTTGTTTTCAGGCTCTATCAAACTGCTTTTTGATACAATCAAGCTGCCATCCATTGCTTGAACTGATTGATCTGAATATCTTGATATTGCATCTTGACACTTGACCTTAATTAGATGCTCATGAAGTATTTCATCATGCAACTGACTTCCCATATCTCCTTTTGCATTAACTTTATATTGCTTTCATGCGTAAATACACGCATAAGGATTTTACAACTCTATGAATGACCGCTTCAAGTGTACCAGGTTCTCGAGTAACGTCACGTCTGTACGCACTAGTTTCACGATACGTGAAGTCTCGAAGTCTTGGTTGCCAATACTTGAGTCAGAAGATCATTGCATTTACCCTTTTGAGAGCAAGAAATTCCTTGAAACGTGTCGCGTCTTGAATACAAGTCTTTGCGCATTAACCCCATGAGGGTGGGGAGGGGAGATACCTCATGAAGATTCTCTCTTTTAAATTGTAGCTTTAATTGATCCAAATTATGAAACATCTTTAATCCGAAAGTCTGATGCTCTGCATCGAAGAACGCGAGAAATGCAGGTTTAAATGCATCAGCAGCACGAGATAACTTGTTGTGATAGAGATTACTAAGATGTGTTTCGAGCTGTTCAAACCATAGCATGCGTACGGAGTGCAATTGTTTTACAACCAGTTGTGTCTCGTGCAGCTCTATCTCTTGAAAATTAGAAATCAAAGATTCCATTATAAATTCGATGTGTGAAATAAAATTAAGGATCTTAAGTAGATAATGTGATTGATGTTGTGGTTTTAAATGCAATTAACGTTCACGGGATTTTACAAGTCTATGATTAAAACCGATAAAAGATTAACGGGATTTTACAAAATCAATAGAAAACCGTGAATGAATAATTGTTTGTGATTTAGGTTTGTTTGTTGTGGTTTGATTATCTTTGAAGTACTTGGTTGTGGTATTTGGTTTGTTGATTTGTTTGAAATTTGGCGCAGTTGGATTATGAATTTTTTTTACCCTATTACCAAAATCTAAATTTGGTGTAAAAATAAGCTAAAAAGGCTAAAGAAAAAAAATTATATTTTACTTAATTTTTCCCGCCAAAAAGTGTCGCTAAAAAGGTGTCGACCGAATTTTTTTTACCCTATTACCAAAATTTGAATTTGATGTAAAAATAAGTTAAAAAGGCTATAGAAAAAAGATTACAAATTACTTAATTTTTCCGCCAAATTACTTAATTTTTTTTTATCAAACCGCCTCCTATATTTTAATCAAACCGCTGCCACAAATTAAGCAAACCGCCGTGGGTTTTGGAGTAACTCGCTGCCTAGTTCAACTTTCACTTAACTCGCCGGCAGTAGTAACTCGCCGCCTAATTTTGTTAACTCGCTGGATCAATAAAATAATCAAACCGCTGCCAGTTGGTAACTCGCCGTGACAATAGAGCAACTCGCTGCCAATTGTGTATTTAACTCGCCTTCTGTTTTTCCTTAACTCGCCGTGTATATTGAGCAACTCGCCGGCTATAAAGTAATCAATCCGCCGTTGGTTTTTGAGTTTTGGGCATTATAACGTTTCTTTTTGCACAATATAATAATCAACTCGCCATTGAACCTGCTCAAACCGCCACCAATATAAGCAACCCGCCACCTTAATTGGCAAACCGCCGTGTAATATTTAAATATTATATAGCAACTCGCCTTTGACCAGTCAACTCGCTGTGACACTTTTCCTTAAATTGTGGATCTTGTTCCCTTTGCTATCAAACCGCCACTTTGAACACCAAGGACGAATTGAGCAATATTTCACCAAATGAGCTTATTTTCCATTAAGCTAAGCTTGAACAAGTAATACTAAGTGGGTTTTCGAAGTTTAAACACACCTTAACTCGTATTCCTTTGTGGATCTTCAAAAATGAAGCAACTCTCCACGAAGAACACCAAATAAATTCGACTCTTTTAAGCTAGATTTCGAACTAGATCCTTGTGTATCACTTGTATTGGCAACAACATACCTTGTTTAACATGTAGAGCAAGAGAAACAACAAGATTAACCAACCTAATAAGCAAAAAAAAAAGTTTTGAGCCGTGGGGTTTTTTGATCAAAATAAGCCACGAAATTTGAGCTTATTAACCATAAGAATCAACCACGAATCCACTTAGGCTCTGATACCAATTGTAGGATCCCGTATTCACACAAACATGTATAGATCTAAAGAGATCTAGAGAGAGAAAGTTAGAGAGAGAATGGTAGAGAGAAACTAAGGAAAACACACTAAAGAGTGTGTGTAAAATGAATAGATGCTTACCTTTTCCAAAGTTGGAAGAGGTATTTATAGTTCTTACAAAACACCGGGTATTAGTACACGGTTCAATACCGAAAGTCGTACGTTTAACTATTAAACTACGAGCTATAATGAATAATAAAATACACAGGGTGACCGAGTCTTTTTCTAATATCTAACAATGCTTTACATTTATACTGCCAATATAAACTTAATGCTACTCCTTACTTATTTCTACTGCCAAAGGAATGCACAATTAGTGACAGATTAGTGACACTAAAAAGTGTCACAAAAAGAATGGGAGGAAGGAGAATACATAATAGTGACAAATTAGTAACAATTTAGTGACAGAAAAACTGTCGCTAAATGCTATGGGATGAAGGAGAATACACATTAGCGACGGATCAGCGACAGTTTTGTGACACTAAAAAGTGTTGTCTGGATACTTAAAAAAAGGGTCTAAAGTTTCTGGTTTGTCGTTCATTGAAAAGAAGCAGCAGATGGGTACGTGTTTTATGACAGCAGGTTTTTAAGCTTAAGGTTTTAAGGTTATTGCTGTTGTGTTTCTAATTCGTGTTTCTGGAAGAGAGATGCGTTTGTGTTGAGAAGATTTTGGAAAGCAACATGATATGGAATATGGATGCGTGGTTTTTGGCAGGATACAGGTTTGGCTTGCAGATTTTTTAGGGATTGTGATTGACTCACATAATAACCTCTTGTATATTTGGTAGCTAATTCGTGATTGATATATTTTTGGGAGCTGTTATGATAAGCAAGTCCTAATCTTTAGGATTTATATTCGGTTCCCATAAATACTTAAAGATGCTAATATTGATAAGGTATTAATACTTAGTACTGCTCGTATGTTAATACTGCCAATGATCTTAGTGCTGCTCACTGCCAAGGTATAAGTTAATGTTGCCATGTTTGAAGAACAGTAGTAAGTTAGAAGTTTCTACTATTGGTTTATGATATTTGTGTGTTTATACTGCTTCCTATATGATTAGTAATGCTGGCAACGAAAGGTTAATACTGCCAGTTATGTATTAGTATTGCTCGATAGTAATGCCACTGTTAGCCGATATTGGACAACAGACGATGTTTGGATCTCGAACAGAACTAAAATTATTTCAGTTTGTTCTTAATTATTTTATGGCTCGATTTGGTTATTTATTGAAGATGTGATTATGAAGATGATTGATTGTCACTTAATTGATGTTGTAGTTGAGTTTTTCAGATGCGTGTTCTTATCATATCTTAAAATGGGTGTTACACTTTAAAGATAACTTGTTTGTGCTTAAATGGTGTTGACGAAGACTTGAAGAATCTAGCAATGTGTGATTTTTCTTATGATGCTCAATGCTTACATTTGCTATCACTTAAAGGAGTTACGTTATTGTGCTCAGTGTCTCATTTTATAGGATAAATGAGGATTTTGTCAAGAGGTTACGGTCTACTTATACTTTGTGGTCTAAGTATGAGTTTGGAGTCACGTGGATAGTACAAGATATAAGACACAAGTTTGGGATATTCTACTTCTTCATCAAATTCGTTATACTCAATTTTCTTTATCAAGTGATCATTACATAAAGCCTACAGAGTTCGTGATTCAAGAAATGGTTAACATATTTTTCAGGGAAAGCTTATTGTTAACATGTTTAACCATCTACATGCACCACTTGAGGGGAAGTGTTTCGTTACTACTGCTGATCATTATTACTACTGCTAGTTTATATTTCTACTGCTCAGATGTATTTTTCTTATTGTGTGTAATGGTGGGCAATTTGAGTATTAGAAGGCTGGATTAGTAGTTGTGGTATATGATTTGTAGCTGTTATGATCCAAGTTGCATGTCTACAGAAGACCCCTATTGGATTATGACAAAAAAGGGAAGAAGATTACAGAGATATGATTTGCAGCTTATCATGTGTGGTGACATGGCAGGTTACAAAGGAAAGGGGAATGTTGGGATTCTAGATTTGATGAGACAAAATAAATAAAAGAATGAAACATAAGGACTAAATTTAGCAGATTGGAATTCTACAAGCTGGTGAAGAATTATAGAAGATTTAGTCAAAGATATCAAATGATGCAGATTCTGGAAGATCTCCTTAAGAAGATAAAGATAACAGAAGATATTTCTTAATGTTTAAAAGATTTACTTGTTTATATCTTTATGTTAACTTCCTTTGTAAGTCATGATCTCTCTATATAAAGAGAACATAGACACATAGTTTTAGCATCCAGAAAAAAGTGTGTGTGTACACAATACAATATAGACGTCTAGTTAGTTGGTTTAGCCTCGAGGATCTTTGATCCCTGTTACTAGGTAGAGTAACCGTTCTATTCTGATCAAATAGAATTTGAGGCATGGTGGAATCATATGAATATAAAACCTTGTTTAATAATAACATTGTTCTTGTTTAATTCCGCTATTCAAGTTGTTTATCTTTGTTATTATTATTCCTAGATATAAAGTTCTAATCAAACTTGAGCAATCAATATATGCAAAGTTTGATGAGCAATCAAACTTGAGTAACCGTTCTATTCTGATCAAATATAAACCTTGTTTAATATTTTATCTCATAGTTAGTTATTCTGTAACCTAGGCAGAATATTAGCAATCAATATATTCAAAGTTTAGTATTCATTGTTCTTCTTAGTATTACAAGTTACATTTCGCATAACTTGTAGTATTCACAATCATAGTTTCTCTTATAGTTAGTTTGGATTTATCCAGGTTAACTAAGCTTTAACAAGCTTAGAAAATCTGTTCATTGGGATCAACAAGTGGTATCAGAGCTTGTTGAGAAACTCTGAATAAGAAGAATACTATATCTACACAAGATCTCATAATCAAAGAGAAGATGGAATCACAGACAGAAACTACCCAAACAGTGTCTGCACTAAAACTTCCAGTACTCAAAACTGGAGATTATGATCTATAGAGCATGAGAATGGAGCAATATCTTACTCATACTGATTATGCTCTTTGGGAGGTTATTGTGAATGGTGATGCACCTGCTATTGCATCGACTAGTACTGAAGGTCCTATTCCTCCTAAAACTGCTGAACAAAAGATAGCAAAAAAGAATGAATTGAAAGCAAAAAGCACTTTGTTGTTGGCCATTCCTGATGAGCACCTATTGAAGTTTCATGGAATCAAGGATGCAAAGACCCTATGGGAAGCTATCAAAACCAGGTTTGGAGGCAATAAAGAATCAAAGAAAATGCAA
Source organism: Tanacetum coccineum (assembly GCA_026074375.1). Taxonomy (NCBI): domain Eukaryota; kingdom Viridiplantae; phylum Streptophyta; class Magnoliopsida; order Asterales; family Asteraceae; genus Tanacetum; species Tanacetum coccineum. Next base: position 70,393 of record BQNB010007948.1, on the reverse strand, counting down.
AAAACCATTCTGAAGCAGCAATATAAGAATTTTACTGCATCAAGATCTGAAGGACTGGATAAAACCTATGATAGGTTTCAGAAACTCATCAGCCAATTGGAAATTCATGGTGAAGTTATCTCCCAAGAAGATGCAAATCTTAAGTTACTAAGAAGTCCACCATTAGCTTAGAACAATATTGCCTTGATCATGAGAAAAAATATGATCTAGACACAATGAGCATGGATGACTTGTACAACAACTTGAAAGTGTATGAAGCTGAGAATAAAAGCCAATCAAGCTCAAGCTCAAACTCTCAGAATGTGGCTTTTGTATCTTTAGAAAATACTAGCAATACTAATGAAGCAGTTAATACTGCTCATGAAGTTTCTACTGCTAACTCACAGGGACAAGCTTTTTCATTATCCCATGTTGATGATGTCATGTTTTCCTTCTTTGTCAATCAATCTAATAGTCAACAGTTGGACAATGAAGACCTGGAGCAGATTGATACTGATGATCTTGAAGAGATGGATCTCAAATGGCAGGTGGCCATGCTTACCATGAGAGTGAAGAGATTCTTAAAGAAAACAAGAAGGAATCTGAACTTCAATGGCAAAGAAACTGTTGGCTTTGATAAGACAAAAGTTGAATGTTACAACTGTCATAGGAGAGGTCACTTTGCTAGAGAATGCAGGGCACCAAGGAATCAGGGGAATAGAAATGGAGATGTTCCAAGAATAATTGTACCAGTAGAGACTCTTGCAAATGCCTTGGTTGTTCAAGATGTGATAGGTGGTTATGATTGGAGCTTTCAGGCTGAAGAAGAACCCATAGACTTTGCTCTAATGGCCCATTTATCTTCAGGTTCATCCAGTTCATCAAGTTCAGACTTTGAGGTATCCAATTGCTCTAAAGCTTGATTAAAATCCTATGATTCTTTAAAAGAACACTTTGATAAACAGAAATAGCAACTTAAAAAATCTAACCTAGAAATTATAGGTTATCAATTAGGCTTAGAATCATTAGAAGCTAGAATTGTTGTTCATCAAAACAACGAAGCTGTTTATGAGGAAGACATTGCATTTTTGAAATATGATGTTAAGGTAAGAGATAATTCTATTATAGAGCTTAAAAATCAGTTAGCAGAGGCTTTAAGAGAAAAGGACAATTGGAAACTAAAATTAGAAAAGTTTGAAACATCATCTAAGAATCTAACAGATCTATTAAACAGTTAAATAAGGGTTAATAACAAGACTGGTATTGGTTTTGACAGTCAAATGACTGAGAATGAACTACATGATATTCATAAGAATAATAGTGAAGTGTTTGAAAGTGCATCTGATAGTAGTGTGAATGAGATTGAAGAGGAAAATAATCAAGTAAATGATAGGTTTAAGAAGGTAGAGGGATATCATGTAGTTCCTCCTCCCTACACAAGGAACTACATGCCCTCAAGACCTGACTTGTCCTTTGCTGGATTAGATGATTCTGTCTATAAGACTAATGTGAGTGAAACTATCACTAGTGTGCCTAGGAATGAATCAATTGCATCCAAGTCTAGTAAGGATAATTTAAAATAAGGAAGGGGAGCCACCTTCCATCACCTATAAATACCCCTCTAATCTTCATTACAGGGTGATGCACTTGTAACAAACTCTTCCATTTTCCCTCCCTTTTATATCATTTGAAGTTCAAATACTTGTCCTTCTCTACAATTCTCTCTATGCATACATGTTCGATATGATTGATTCAAGATTAATGTGACCTAACAAGTGGTATTAATCGCCAATAGAGAATTAGAGTATTCGTTTTATGAGGTTTTTTTCATGTCCGAGAAGCGTACAATGATGTTCGGAGAATTCGGTTGAAGATTTTGAGCTTTCGAGATCGATTTTGGCAGTAAATTTGAGTATTTGGGATTATCGAGTGTAGTTTTACTTCGTTAGCAGTTCTCGGAAGTGGTATTCGTGTTCTCGGAAGAAGTTTAGCATTCTCGGAAGTGTTATTCTTGTTTTTTAGCAGATTCAGTAGTGATAGTTGTGTAATTTCGATAAGAAATATCTTGTAATAGATATATACGACCTTTCGGTTCAATCGAAAATCGTATATTAGGAGCTTAGTTTCAAACTCGGTTTTATCGAGTTTTATGAGTTTCACATTTTCGGTTTTATCGAATTTGTGAAATAAGGTTTTGCTACGTTTTATCTCGGAAATAAGCTTTCAAAGTCATAACATACATCTATTTCACGGTTTTATCGTGAATTGAAGTGTTGAAAAACAAAATTTCTCAAATTTTAAAAATTCGGACGTCAAATTCGGTTTTATCGAATTTGAATTTTAAGGACTTTTGGATTATATAGTCATCATAAATTTTGGTTTCATCGAATTTGTGGTTATTAATAATCCATAATTGTTGAATTTTTCAAAATTTGGACCTACCGAGTTTGTAGCTAAATCGAGTTTTAGGTTTTACCGAGTTTGAATTTCCGAGTTTAATAAGTTTGTAGATTACCGAGTTTGTGTACTGTTCGAGAAGTATATCGATCTTCAGACTACTTGTTATACGTGAACAGTGTTGTCCGAGTTTGACTACTGTTACCGAATTTGATACTATTCTCACAAATATCACTCATTTTTGTTTTTGTCTACAAAGATCCAATCTTTGAATCATAAGACATGTCGACATCCAAAATATACCAATAATCCCTTGCTGATGTCGGTTCTGAGAATAGGCCTCCTATGCTTGAAAGGGGTAGTTATATACCATGGGCAAGTAGATTCAGACGTTTGGGTTGTCCGGTTCGTGTCAAAATATACATTTTTGAAGATTTCTTGTAACTTTTCAAATTTAATTTTGTTGTCCTTTTGGGTTTTTTTATGAATAGATAGTTTAGGGGGGGGGGTGTACAAGTTGATCCGTCGTGAAAATGATTTTTTAGGAAATGAAATGAATAAAAGAGGGTGTTTTGGTTCGTTTGGATTTAAAGAGGGATAAGGGTTTTTGTAGTTTTGATGTGTGGTCGTGATGGTTGAATAATATATTTTGCTAGATGTATTTTTTATAGAATTTAAAACACAAACTAGCTTGTATAGTTTATTCGGGCTTATTTTTAAGCTACTTCTTGGCTTATTTTGGGCTTATATGTCACGCGATCTTTCCAAAATCACTAGGAAAGTGATTTTGACTATTTTTGTGTTATGGCGTATGTTTGTGGACTATTTTGAGGCTTATGGTAGTAACCAAATGCGATACGTAGCTTATTAGCTTATTTTCAAGCTTAATATACGTATTTTGGAGCTTATGGACTCACGGCCCAATAAGTCTATTTAAGTCGTGGCTTAATGGGAGGGCTTATTGTGGTCCGGATTATTTTCTACTTATGAGTATATGCTTATATATGTAAATGGACCTTGGTTTTGGACTTGGATCGTATTTTGGACTTATAAATATCTTAATGGACCCTTGTTGGGCCTTAAAGCCCAATAAGCGATATTTAGTCGTTATGAGAGTTTTGACGGACTTTTGGAAGTGAAAATGTATTTACGAATTGATATTGAACGATATTTTGGAAAAACATTTTAGTAAACGTTAAAGTTTGAGATTTTGAAATTTTGTCGAAAAGTGTCGAATTGGTAAAAAGTGTTGAAAATAAGGTTTGAAACCTTGGAAAACGTTGTATGAGCGCGTACGGTCTCCGACAAATTTCGTAAGATATATATTAGAATTTTCTTTAAAACATGATTTTGTGATTTTTAAATAATAAAATAATAGTTAATTATTTTATTTATTTACTAAATTCACCAAAAGACGAAAAATATAATTTTTCTCAAAACTTCTCTAATATATTTATTATGAGTAAACGTTTCATTTTCAAGCGTATAATGATTATTTTGAAGTGTCTAAGGGTTACCGAATGGAATTGTCGAAATATATTTATAATTATTAATTATAAATATTTATTTATATTACTTATCTATTTTTTCTAAAATAGTATAAGTATGTATTATCGAGGAATGAGATTGATATGATTGTGAGTTTTAAGTCCGGTCAACCCATCACACCACTTAAACTGTTTTTTGGGTAATTGTACACGGTCTAAAAACACTATGCATTCAACGTGAAGATTGTTTTTGAATTTGGTATGATTAAATTGGGGTCATTAATAGACTTCGTCGTTGTGGGCGGGCGTCGTTGCATTTGCTTATGTGATTGAGTTTGGGTTGCTAAAGACTTGCTTGAGGTGAGTTCTCGTAGCCCTTCTTTTTACTGGTTTTTCCGTTGGGGAAATGATACTCAAATGTGTTTTGAAATGTTTTGAATTTCTGTGCGAAATGTGGTTTTATTTTTGGGACAAGTTATGTACTTATGACTGCTATGTGAATATTCTGTGTGGTACTTGCATGTGTTGTGTTTGGCATACAAGGTTCTGTGTGGTACTTGCATGTGTTGTGTTTGGCATGCAAGGTTCTGTGTGGTTCGCCCTAATATAGTGCTCTAGCTGTATGCCCTTTAGGTGCAACTCCGGGTTTATTATTGGATGTTGAGATATGACTAGCGGAGATGCTATGTCTTGGATTGTTAGCATATATTCACTGTCATATAGCACTATTGTCCACTAATGAAATATTGGCACAACTTTTGGGTTTAAGGTCAAACCTACGAGCTCACCAACATTATTGTTGACGTTTTCGAGTATCATTTTTAGGTGAAGTGAAAGAAGTGTAGTTTGGTGATTGTGATAGCAGACTTAGAAGTATCCCGTGTGGATTTTCGTTTGAAGTCTTGCTTGCTTGTTGTTTGAATTTGGCATTTGGATGTTTTGGATTAAGTTTGGATTACGGTCCCCTGTGTGGGTAGTTGAATAATTGCTAAGAAAATTGGGGACTTTAGTTATGATTTGGGACATCACTTAGAGTTTGTTCAAGGTTGATGGTCTTATAAAACTTGGAGTTTATGATTGTAGTTTTCTTATTTTTGTATCTTGTGTTCTGACTGTCATTATGTTGCATCTCTCAGTTTTTCGCCTTTGTCAGTGTGTGACAGATTGGTAATAGAGCCAATGTTATAGAGAAAATAGGTGGATTTGTCTAGACTATAACCTAAGATCCGTCGTCTAGTTGCGTATAGGATCTATGTGTGTTCCGCTTTTGTGTGCCTTTGTGTGTTTGCGGTATAGTGCCTTAGTTATGCCAGTCATTGAAATGGGTGGGCTCAATATTAAATATGAATGGGAAAAGATGCGAATATAAGTACGGTGGCCAATGTAGTTATAAGTGTATCACAACTCACTCATACTTAGTAATGTTGTTCACATAAATCGATGTTGACATCGTCGGGGGGTGTTATGTGTACATCGGTATAATATAGTGAAGATATTATATATTATATATTATATATATAATAAATATAT
>BQNB010007948.1:0-25000 GCA_026074375.1 Tanacetum coccineum | reverse complement strand
GCAACACAAAGCCTCTAGTAAGACCAACTTGTGCGCACAAACATCCAACCCTTACAAATTGTTACATATGTACTTATATGGCCAACATCAGTAAGGAGTATCAAACATAAGATAAAATGCCCTTTTTTGTCACTGAAGACTATAGTAGTGGATTAGTTGAGGTTTTCTTTTGGCCACTAATGATGAGACTAGGTGGGATCCTTAAAACTTTTTTATTACTGGCATAGAAAAACCAAATAAATCATAAGTAAAAATCCATCAGATTGACAATGGAACTGAGTATACAAATAAAGACAATGAAACAGTTATGTGGGATGAAGGTATTAAGAGGGAGTTTATTGATTGCCAGAACTTCACAACAAAATGGAGTTGCTAATAGAAAGAATAGGACACTAATAGAGGTACCTAGGACTATGCTAGTAGATTTATTATTACCTACTACATTTTAGGCTGAAGCAGTTAGTACTACTTGTTATGTTCAGAATAGGGTTTTAGTGACCAAGCCTCACAACAAGACACCTTATGAACCATTACATGGTAGACCAACTAGTAAAAGTTTTATGAGACCTTTTGGGTGTCCTATAACTATTATTAATACCTTAGAACTCCTAGTCACATTTGATGAGAATCTGATGAGGGTGTTTCTTTGTTGGATACTCTATAAATAGCAAGGCTTTTAGGGTATTTAACACTAGAACTAGGAAAGTAGAGGAGAACCTGAACATAAACTTTCTTGAAAACAAACCTAATGTTACAGGGAGTGGACCAGAATAGCTCTTTGATATTGATTTACTAACAAACTTTATGAATTATGAGCCAGTTTCTGCAGGGAATCAAACTAATAAGAAATGCAGTATCAAGGATAAGTGTTGATGCAAGTACCAACTTAACAAAATATATGCACCCATTATTTTAATGATAGTTCCACAAAGCTCAGAGGATGCAGTTGCTAATGATGCTGATAAAAAACTAATGAAGAACCAGCAAATGATGGTGAAAGAAATGGTCAAGAAAAAAAAAGGAAAGGAGGCTTCCCAAAATAAAGAAGAGAACCAGAATGAAGGCAAGATATTTTAGAGCTGAGAATTAGATAATTTTGCCTTGTTTTAACAAAGGAGAAGGTTATTGCAAACATCACTAACAGAATAGAACTGATTAGTCCATCTGTTAGTACTGTTGGGCAAATTTTTTCTAATGCTAATGATCTTCTAACTGATTCTCTTATGCTTGATTTGGAGGATACTGTTGATCTTTTAAATACTGGTATCTTTAGTGGTTCATATGATGATGAAGATGTGGCTGCAAAGGCTGACCTCAACAACTTGGAAACCACCATGAATGTCAGTACCTATATCCCCTAACCAAAATTCCACAAGGATCATCCTAAAGACTAGATATTAGAAACATAAACTCATCTACCTCAAACAAAGAGGATGACAAGATTTTCTGAAGAACATGCAATGGTTCAGTTACATCAAAAGGAAAAGGATAACCAACCACAAGAATATCAAAACCTGCTGAATTTGCCGTATTATTTCTCTTACAAATAGAACCTAAGAAGGTAACACAAGCTTTGACAGATCCAAGCTGGATAGAGGCAATGCAAGATGAGTTGCTACAGTTTAGATTGAAGAAGGTTTGGAGATTGGTTGATTTATCCAAAGGCAAGCATGCCATTGGAACAAAATGGGTCAATAGAAACAAGAAACATAAGAGAGGGATAGTAGTTAGAAACAAGGCAAGATTGGTTGCACAAGGTTACACCCAAAAAGAAGGCATTTATTATGATCAGGTTTTTGCTCTTGTTGCTAGGATAGAAGCAATCAGGTTATTTTTAGCCTATGCATCATTTATGGTGTTTTATTGATACAGATGGGATGTAAAGAGTGCCCTTTTTTATATGTTAGCTGATGAAGAGAGGTGAATGTGTGGCCAACCTACCTAGTTTTGAAGACCCCAGTTCCCTGATAAAAGTTTATAAGTAGAAAAATCTTATATGTGTCTACATCAAATCAAGCCTCATAAAGCCTGGTATGAAACCTTGTCTACCTACTTATTGGAAAATAGATTTAGAAGGATTTAGAAGAGGGACTATAGACAAGACTTTGTTTATCAAGAAGGACAAAGATGATATCTTGTTAGTGCAGGTATATGTAGATGACATCATCTTTGGGTCTGCTAAAAAGTCTTTATGTACTGAGTTTGAACAAATGATGCACAAGAGATTCCAGATGAGTTCTATAGGGGAGCTTACTTTCTTCTTAGGGTTGCAGGTAAAACAGAAAGATGATGGAATCTTCATTAGTCAAGACAAATATGTGGTTGATATTTTGAAGAAGTTTAATTTTGTCACTGTGCCGATAGCCAACACTCATATGGAGACTAACAAAGCATTACTCAAGGATGAAGAAGCTGCAGATGTGGATGTTCATTTATACAAATCAATGATTGGATGATTGATGCACCTAACAGCTTCTAGACCTGACATAATGTTTGTTGTTTGTGCTTGTGCAAGGTTCCAAGTTACACCAAAGACTTTACATCTTCATGCTGTGAAGAGAATCTTTAGATACTTAAAAGGTCATCCTAAATTTGGACTTTAGTATCCTAGAGATTCACCATTTGACTTGGAGGCTTTTTCTATTGGAGATTATGCTGGTGCTAGCTTAGACAGGAAATCCACAACAGGAGGTTGTCAATTTCTTGGAAGAAGGTTGATTTCATGGCAATGTAAAAAGCAGACTATACTTGCCAACTCCACTACTGAAGCAGAGTATGCTGCTGCTATTAATTGCTGTAGACAGGTGTTATGGATTCAAAATCAATTGCTTGATTATGGATACAACTTTATGAACACCAAGATTTTCATTGGCAATGAAAGCACAATCTTCATTGTTAAGAATCCAGTGTTTCACTCAAAGACTAAGCACATTGAGATTAGACATCACTTATCAGGGATTCATATGAGAAGAGATTAATTGAAGTGATCAAGATTTACACTGATCACAATGTTGTTGACTTACTCATAAAGGCATTTGATATTAACAGATTTCAATATCTAATTGCAAGTATTAGAATACTGAACCTCTAAAGTATTGATTGAGGGGAGGTTAATTATGCACATATGATGCTTGGAAAGAAATATGACAGCAGTTGATAATTGATTTCAAGTTAGTACTGTTGGACAAACTTACTGCTGGTAAGTATAATTAATACTGCTAGTTATATTTACTATTGCTGTGTTAACACTGTTGTTATACTTAAGACAAAAGAAATGAGAGATGTGGTGAGCATTAAAAACATAAAGAGAGCTGTGTGATTTCAAAAACAGAAAGAGTGTATTGATGAGCAAAAAGAAATGAGAGATGTGGTGAGCTTAAAAATAGAAAGAGAGCCGTGGGAATTAAAAATAGACAGAGTGTTGTGGTGAGTAAAAGAATTAAGAGATAAAAGTGAGATGAAAAACAAAAAAAGAGATTGAGTGTTTAGTATTTTGGTTTGGTTAACAGTTCTTAACTCTTATTCATGGGTTATGCATAAATATGGATCCTCATAAATTCTCACATGTGTATCTAGTCAATTCTAGTGTGCTTATGATGAATAGAGGCATATTGTTGTATAATTATTAAAGAAGAGGTTAATACTGTCTGACAAGTTTTAAGTACTGCGGGACAATATTAGTACTGCCATGCTAATTTTAGTACTGCTTAAGTCATACAATTTAGTACTGCTATGATACGTTAAGTATAGTTGTGGATAAACATATTTTTGGCCTTTTAATATAGCATTGAGAATTTTCTGCCACATTTCTCGCTTATTAGGGGGTCGATAATTTAGATAATTCTTGATCTTTCTTTCTCTCATAAGATTACTTCAGGATAAAGATTAAATTTTATTCAATCGGTCAAATTAAAATCTTAAGTACTCTCAATAAAATCTCAATTAACTTTACCAAATACACATACTCTCCTAACCGAACCTATCCCAGATCTCACTCACTCTTTTCACTATCAACAATAGCAAGTTTGCAATTTTGTGATACTCATAACATGGTCGCCTACCTCAAGAAATTAGAAGGAAGTAAAGGTTTTCACCAGATTGTAGATTTTCTAAATTCTAGTCACATCAAGTATGCTCTTACTAAAAATCCACCTATCTATGAGTCTTTCTTTTAATCATGTTTTGCAATAGCTTCTTCAAAGCACACTTGAAGATGAGAACTTTTGTGGGAATACTGCTCAATTGCATGGACAACTCAAGGACTATCATCTGTGAAGCATCTTTTAGAAGACATCTCAAGTTAGAAGATGCTGATGGTATTAGTTCTTTACCTAATACTGAGATCTTTGAACAACTAGCTTTTATGGGGTATGTGTCCAATACTGATAAGTTAACATTTCAAAAAGGACACTTTTCCCCTCAGTAGAGATTTTTAATTCACACCATTCTTCATTGTTTGAGTCCTAAGAAGACTGCTTAGGAACAGTTTAGTAGCAATATAGCAACTGCTATTATATGCTTGGCCACAAATAGGACTTTTAAGTTTTCAAAAATGATTTTTGATGCCATGGTGAAAAACTTAGATAGACCACAAAAATTTTTTATGTATCCAAGATTTATTCAAATCATTTTGAATAAACAAAAGAGACTGCTTCAACCTCATACCAGACTTTATATTACCCCTACCCTTACTCAAAAACTTTTTAGTAATATGAAGAGGGCTTCCAAGGGATATACTGGGATGGACATTCCTTTATTTCCAACCATGCTTGTTCAGGGTCTAATTCTGCAGGGTGAAGGATCAACAGTCCTAGTTGAGTCCCATCACACACCCTCAGGTGCTCCAACCACCTTACAACCACTTCTTTCATCACGACTTAGGACAACTCTCAGACAGGAAACTGAGGTTCCTCAGCCCAGTTCTGTTTCTCAAACCCATGATACAGATGAGGCTGCTTCCATAAGGATGGATGTCAGACTTGGAGGGGCTGCCACTACTATCTCTAGCTTAGGTGCAGGACAGGGCAGTGGTAACATTGATAATACCCCATCCATGCCCCATGATTCACCTCTCCCAGGCGGTTACATACCTGGAAGTGATGAGGGCAGAATGCAACAAAATGAATTGATGGATTTGGTTACCAAATTGTCAAACAGAGTTCTAGTGTTGGAGACAAACTTAAAAGAGACAAAGAAGGTTTATAGTACTGCCTTTAAGAAGCTCATCATGAAGGTGAAGAAGTTGGAGAATGTAGTCAAGTCCAACAAAGCTAGAAGAAGAGCCAAGTTTATTGTATCAGATGATGAAGAAGATTTAGAGGATTCTTCCAAATAGAGGAGGAGGATTACTGATATTGATCAAGATTATGATATTTCCTTGGTACATCATAATGCAGATATTCAGGGGTGGTATGAAGACATTTCTACTGCTGAGTTTAATATTAGTACTGCTAAGCCAGTTTCCACTGCTGGTGCAGCAGTTACTACTGCTAGTGTTTCTACTATTGAACCAAGTGCTCCCTTAACAACAATAATTAAGACTTATACAAGAACAACAAGAGGAGTAACTATTAGAGAACCCAGTACAAGACAAAGATTATCACCTCAACAACAAATTGATCCTAAAAATAAATGTAAAGGTTAGATGGTTGAATCAGAGAAACCATCAAAGAAGAAGGATCAAGTCAAGGCAGATGAAGAATTAGCTAAAAGACTTGAAGAGGAGATGCAAGCTGAACTTGAGGAAAAAGCTAGGATTGAAAGAATTGCACAAGAAGAAGCTTCTATTGCTGCTTTGACTGCAGAATTTGATGTTGTACAAGCAAGAATGGATGATGATGCTCTATTACCTGCAAAACTTCAAGAAGAAGAAAGAGAGCAGTTTTCCATTGATGAGCAAGCTAGATTTTTAGTGAAAACAATTGTAGAATGGAAAAGATTCTTTGCTGCACAAAGGGCTGAATAGATTAGGAATAAGCCACCAACCAAAGCTCAACTAAGAAATAAGATGGTTACTTATCTGAAACACATGGGTAAATACACTCACAATCAGCTAAAAATCAAGAGTTTGGAGTAGATTCAGAAGTTAAATTAAAGGGAACAGAAATGGATAAAGGATTTTGTTCCTATGGATTCTAAAGTGGTGGGTAGTGGTGTAGAGAAAGGAGTTGGAAGTAGAAAGAAAACATTTGCTCGGAAAAGAACAGGTGGAAAGGATAGTGGAGAAAGTATGAAGAAACAGAAGCTAGAGGATGATACAGAAAACGAAGAACTTAAAGCTTATTTTGGATTATAGTCTAGGAGATGAACAATACTATGGAAGGTTGAATCTTTATCTACTAAGTACCCAATTGCTGATGGAAGACCACAATTTTGTTTGAAAACATGTTGAATTATAAATCTTCAGAGTAGATGGAAGTTCTATGAATTACAAATATTTCAATGAAATGCTGATGGACTTTGATACGAAAATGAATGTGATGGATTACACAGACTGGTAAAAGAAAGGTAAGATTACAAAAGTCAGAAGGATATGACTGTTACTTTAGGGAGTTGACGATTCTTATTTGAGCCTAATGAAGAAGATGAAATATGGAAGAATCAACAGGACTACAACTTGATAAACTGGAGATTGTTTGACTCATGTGGAGTTCTGTATTGTGTATGATACTAGAATTGATATTACATGATGATATAGAGAAGGCTATATCCTCTTACTCAAGAAATGCTTTCCTGGTGTTAAGTAGAAGGACTTTGAGGTTTGTTCATGAAAGTTAATTGCATTTGAACTTTCAAGGTTTACAAGATCAATAACTGAGTAAGTAAATGAGTGTTTGGAAGCATCCTCTCAATACATAAAGTTTAATTCAAGAAACTTCATGATTAACAAAGTGAATATCAATTTTAGGGGAGGATTGTTGGGAATTAAACTCATTAGACTTAGTACTGCTTAAGTTATAACTGCCAGTATAAACCAGTTAGTACTGCTAGGCATAAGTTAGTACTGCCAGTACTAACTTAACACTACTGAAGAGATTAAATGTGATAAAGTTTGAAGAATGCATGAGATAAAGACGTGTTAAAAAGATATGTTAATCTGTTATTTTTTTTTTTTTCTTGTGTAATATTCTTATATTTAGAAAGAGATGCTCTTTAAGTTTAATGTTTTAGTAAGATTTATTGTTATTTTGTTATGGACTCCTTGGGGTATAAAAAAGGGAGGGGGTTTCCCTTAGGGGGGGATGTAGAGTCTGAATCACCAAAAACATAAAATTCATAGCTTCAAGGTTGTTTTGTAACCCCAACACTATTAAGAGTCTTTGTTTTATAGTAAAGCTGAAAGTTTAGTAAAATGTCTTGTTATTCATATTGTTTATTACTGTTCCATTGAGTATACTTCTTGGTGGTATAAACTAGATTCCACATAGTTTATATCATACACTTAAAGTTTCATTCTTAGTACCTTTGGATTTATCCAAGGATACTAAACCTTACATCAAGCTAAGGAGTTAAAGATCTATTCATTGGGATCAACAGTATTTGAGATGAATAGTGATTTTTACTGTTCATAGTTTATAAAATTATTCTTATAAACTTTAATTATCGTAAACATGAAAAATCCATAACTCCTTCGTCATTGATCAAAAAATTATGATTTTAAATGTTTTGGAATCCTAAAAATATATACTTTTTATGAAAAATAATTATATAATTTTATCAAAAATGGAAACTAATAAATTTTTATAAAATTGTTTTTATAAAAGCTTTCATTTATCGTAAACTTGCAAATGGCGTATCTCCTTCGTTATAAATTGGTTTTTTGAGTTCTCTACATGCCTACGATCCTTGTAACATGTAGTATTTTATAAAAATATAAAATATATACTTTATATTCGAATTTAAAACAACAACTTTTGATCATTTTGTTAAAATGTGTTTAAAACTTGTTTTTATAACGTTTTAGTTTAGTCACTTAGTTACAAGTCCTCTACAACAACTTATACCACATGTTCTTCATCTTAAGGTCTTATTCATTATTTATCCAAATTGGTCATGAATAACAAAATATCATATCACGTCTACCTATAAACTTATTAAGTAACTTTTTAAACCATTAACCTATTTATACTTTATATAAAATAACCAACACTTGAATAATATTTATACTTCTATTACAACATGTATTTAACATCCATATAACATATAAAAAAGTATATCATACCATGATCACAAGTAAAAGTCCATTTTACATGTTAATAAGTTTCTTAGATGGTGATTCACTATTTAAAACTTTATATAAAATATGAATTCACAAAATAAAGAGAGGAAGAGTTCCGAGATAACCTTAGTTATGAAGTATGTGTAATGAACAACAAGATCTAATCATTACTTTAGGATTTTAAACCTAGCTTCAATACATTAGAAAACCCTAAATCCAATGAAACCCTAATCCTAAACATTTCTTGATTAACCCTTGTAAATGCTAAACCAAGCCTTCAAACCTTCTTGTAATACATTAGATATGTTGTTTGATCACTTGTATACTTGCTAAATAAATTTTGAATGGATTTCTTAGTGTGTTTGTGGTATGTCGTGGGTAGGGATAGAAAGGGAGAGAGATGGGTGAAGTTTTTCTTATGAAAATGAAGTGTGTGTTTTATCTATCACTAGTTGTATCCTTTATATAACACTTGGACTAGTGAAGACTTCTTATGGAAAGTCTAAGACATGATGAGGGTTTTAAGGAATTCTTTTGGTCAAGTTACTTGCCATAGTACTTAGTCTTAATGAGGTTCATGTTGTACAAGCTCAAGTTGGTCATTTGTGTACTCATTGACCCTTGGGACAATGTTTCCATCCTAAAATCAAGGGGGGATGAACTAGTTGGTGACTTGATCTTTTATGGAAATATCTAGTATAACTTGAATTTATAAGTTATATGTTAAATGTATAATGGTATGACTTGTAATTTGTATGTCTTGGTTTAATTCCTATGCATAGAATTCGGCCTATATGGTAAAAGTGGTGAAGTTTTATAAAACTTTGAGCATTGGGTATAATAATGGGTATTTGTTGAAGCGTAGGTAAGTTTTGGCGGTTTCAGGAATGCCTAAACGTATTTTATCGTGAAACGTAAACACTTTACGTAACCAATAAAATTAAAATGTGAAAAGTTAATAATTATCCTCTAAATAATTATTTAACACTTGCTTGACATAAACATTTAATTGTTTGATGCCCATTTACGTTGGATGATAATTTTTAGCTTACGCGATTTAACTTAACGATTAAAATTAAAAGCAAATGGGTACAAGACTAAAAATAAATATTGAAATATATGACGTCGTACAATGACCTAAAACACGGATTGTTATAGTCTTCCCCTATTAAATGAGCCTTATCCTCAAGGCTTAAGTCACGGCACTTAACGACGGTGCGGTCTTCGTGAAGAGATGCGAATACTTCTTCCGGAATTGGTCTTCACGTTCCCATGTAAACTCAGGACCTCTCCTAGAGTTCCATCGAACCTTGACAATTGGGATACGGCTTTGCTTCAACCGTTTAACTTCATGTTCTATGATTTTGACTAGTTCCTTGATAAAATGAAGCTTGTCATCAATGTGGAGTCCATCCAACAAAACGGCTAATGGTTCGTCAGCATAGCACTTCTTCAAGTTAGATATATGAAACGTATTGTAAACCCTGCTCAGCTCTTGAGGAAGTTCAATCTTGTAAGCAATGGCTCTAACCTTTTCCAACACTTTGATAGGTCCAACATATTTGGGTTTTAGCTTCCCCTGTTTTCCAAAACGTACTACTCCTTTCCAAGGCGAAACCTTGAGCATAACTCTATCTCCAACTTGAAATTCCATCGGCTTACGTTTTAAATCGGCGTAACTCTTTTGTCGATCACGAGCGGCTTGAATTATTTGCTTGATCTGAATGATTTTCTCGATCATCTCTTGAACTATTTCTGGACTAGTGAGTTGAACTTCTCCAACCTCGGCCCAACAAACAGGTGAACGACACTTTTGACCGTAAAGTGCTTCAAATGGTGTAGCCTTGATGCTAGCGTGATAACTATTGTTATATGAAAACTCGACTAATGGCAAATGGTTAACCCAACCCTTTCCAAAGTCTATCACACAAGCACGCATCATATCCTCAAGAGTTTGAATAGTCCTCTCGCTTTGTCCGTCAGTTTGTGGATGGTATGCAGTACTCATATCCAAATTCGTACACAATGCCTTCTGAAGTGACCTCCAGAAATTCGATGCGAACCTAGGGTCGCGATTACAAATGATTGAGACAAGTATTCCATGTCTCGTGACTACCTCTTTCAGGTACATTCTTGCCAACTTTTCCATGGTATCAGTTTCCCTCATTGGTACAAAGATTGCGGATTTAGTAAGTCGGTAAACAATTACCCAAATGGTGTCATAACCTTGTGACAACTTCGGAAGCTTCGTGATAAAATCTATAGTGATATTATCCCACTTCCATTGAGGTATCTCGGGTTCACCAACAAACCCGATGGCCTTTGGTGTTCAGCCTTGACCTTAACATATGTCAAACATTTGCTAACATAGGTGGCGACATCGGCCTTCATATTGGGCCACCAATATAGCTTCTTCATGTACTGATACATCTTGTCAGAACCCGGATGGATAGAGTATTTTGACTTGTGGGACTCGTGCATGATCACAGTCCTTAAATTGCTATAACAAGGTAACCAACTCCTGCCATTTAAGCAATGAGTTCTATAACCTTTGCCCTTTTTGTGTTCTGAATATTCCATTTATAGTCTTTTAACTATTTGACTTTTGTCAGTTTATTCAGATTTTGTACCGTGTTGATGGTGGTGATTTTATGAGATATGTGACGAATTGAGGTTTATTGTGTTTAATAATCCCTTTTGTAAGGTATTATTATGTTATGTGTTATTTGGGTGGTTAGACCAGTGAATGTTGGAATATGACGCGAAAAACGAGTCTGACAGTCCGTTAATGTCCAATTGAGTTTTTGAAGGTTCGGTAATGTTAAAAATTTGTCGTAGGTGAATACTCTAGGGGATTATGGAAAGTATTTTTAAAGGTGAATAAAAATGATATTAACTTTAGGGTAATTTTACGGTTGAGTTTTACGAGCTTTTAAGTGATTTTGACACGAAAAGAAAGACCCGAGACCCCATAGGATGCTATGGCCAGTCATGGTAGGGTGAGGAGACAAGGAGGCCCTTTTTTAGCAAGGTTGTCTAAACCTTGTTAGTACTAATATTCCATTTGTCTCATTTTCCAATCATTCTTATCATTTAAAAAAAAAACACACACAAGTGTGTGTGTGTGCTTGGTGCGTCCGCCCCTTTTATAACCACCATAACATCATTAAATTTTCCAAACTTTGATCCCAAGAATCATGAAAGTCGTTAGTTAGGGTTGATTCGTGTGGTTTCGGTATTCATTTGAAACAATGTTGGGTTTGTCCGGTGTGTCGAAAAATAAATTAAACAAAAAATAATTTTTTGGGGGTATAAAGAATTTTCTTGTAAGTTTTCAAATTTAAATTTCCTTTGTCCTTTTGGGTTTATTTTGATGCATAGATGTTAGTTGTACAAGTTGATCGTTGTGAAAATCGATTTTTGGAAGCGAAATGAATAAAAATGTGTGTTTGGTTCGTGAATAGTAAAAAGGAAAAAAGGGATTTTTGTAGTTTTGATGTTGTGGTCGTGATGGTTGAATAATATATGATGCCAGAATGTTTATTTTTGATAAGTTGTTTGTATAGCTTACTCGGGCTTATTTTAAAGCTAATGCTTGGCTTATTTGGGCTTATATGCCACGTGTACTTCTTCCACAAATCATATGAAAAGTGATTGATTATTTTTGTGATATGGCGTATGTTGTGGACTTAATTTGAGGCTTTATGGTAGTAACCAAACGTGTATATGTAGCTTTTTAGTTAACTTTAAATCTTAATATACGTAGTATGGAGGTTTATGGATTACGGCAATAAAGTCTATTTGAGCGCGGCTTTATGGTGAGGGCTTATTGTGTTTAGATTATTTTTACATATAAGTATATACTTATATATGTAAATGGACTTTGGTTTTAAACTTTGATCGTATTTTGGACTTATAAATGTCCTAATGGACCCTTGTTGGGCTTAGGCCCAATAAGCGATATTTAGAAGTTATGAGAATTTTGACGGACTTTTAAGTGAAAATGTATTTACGAAGTGATATTGAAGGATATTTTGGAGAAAAAGTGTTGGTAGGTGTTAAAGATTGAGATTTTGGGATTTTGTCGAAAACTGTTGAATTTGTGAAAATTGATGAAAATAAGGTTTAAAACCTTGGAAAACGTTGTATAACGTAGGGGTATATCGAGAATTTCGCAAAAAAAGTTTTATACTTAGATATTTTCTTAAAAAAACGTGATTTATTGATTTTTTAAATAATAAAATATTATTTAATTATTTTATTTATTTAATAAATTCACTAAAAGAAAAAAATATAATTTTTCTCGAAACTTTTCTAATGTGTTTATTAGTGTAAAAGTTTCATTTCAACCTATAATAAAAAATTATTTTGTGTTGTCTAAGGTTACCGAATGGACTTATCGAGATATATTTAAAATTAATAATTATAAATATTTATATTACTTATCTATTTTCTCTAAATAGTATAAGTATGTATTATCGGAGAATGAGATTGTTATGATAGTGGAAATGAGTAGTTGCCATAACCCACTATAACCTGTTTTGGATAATCGTACAACGTGTCTAAACTCAATGCATCAAACGTGAAGATTGTTTTGGAATTGGGTGATTAAATTGGGGCGTTAACTGGATAAGGTCGTGTGCGGGCATCATTGCATTTACTTGTGTGATTGAGATTGGGTAGCTAAAGACTTGCTTGGGGTGAGTTCTCGTAGCCCCACTTTTTACTGTTTTTCCGTCAGGGGAAAATGATACTCAAATGTGTTTTGAAATGTTTTGAATTGATCTGTGCGAAATGTGGTTTTGTTTTTAGAACAAGTTAGGTGCTTATAACAGTTATGTGAATATTATGTGATGATGATTGGTTTGGTATCAGGCTGGGTACGACTCCAAGTGTTTGTTGAGATTATTTGGTTGGATGGGTACGCCCTACCCAGTTTTTGTTTGCTTATCTTGAGCGGATGGGTATGCCTACCTAGGTTTGTGTTTGGTCCTGCCCTAATTTTAGTGCTCCAGCTGGTAGGCCCTTTTGATGCGTAAGTGATATATGGTTATTGGTTAGCGGTGATGCTAAAGTTGTTTGCATATATTCACTGTCATATAACACTATTGTCCACTGTTGAAGAATTGGCACAACTTTTGGGTTTAAGGTCAAACCTACGAGCTTACCAACATTATTGTTGACGTTTTCGAGTATCATTTTCAGGTGAAGTGAAAGAGGAATAGTTTGGTGATTGTGATAGCAGACTTAGAAGTATCCCGAGCGGAATTTCGTCTGAAGTCTTGCTTGCTTGTTGTTTTGATTCTAGTTTTGGATGTTATGGAATAAGTTTGGATTTCGGTCCCCTATAAAGACGTTGGAATAATTGTAAGAGATTGTGGACTTTAGTTGCGATTTGAGACATCACTTGAGTTTCTTCAAGGTTGATGGTCTTCATAGCACTTGGAGTTTATGCAATGTAGTTGTCTCTATTTTATACCTTGTGTTATGATTGATCATTTTGTTGCATTCCCGAGTTTCCGCCATTGTCGGGGTGTGACAGATTGGTATCAGTGCCAAGGTTATAGAGAATTAGGTGGATTGGCCTAGACTATAACCTAAGATCCATCGTTTAGTCTTGTATAGGATCTATGTGCGCGGTGTTCCGCTTTTGTGTGCCTTTGTGTGTTCATGGTTTGGTGCCTTAGTTATGTCATTCATTGAAATGGGTGGGCTTAATATTGAATATGAATGGGAAAGGATGTGAATATAAGTACGGTGGTCAACGTAATTATAAGCGTATCACAACCAACTCAGACTTGATAATGTTGTTCACATAAATCGATGTTGACATCGTAGGGTGGTGTTACGTGTATATCTGGTTATATATAGTAAGATATTCTATATATATATATATATATATATATATATATATATATATTAATCCCCCCACTTTACTAAAATTTGCCCATGTTCTCCCTCATGTGGATAATGCCGCCAAGGGTGATGACCCGAAGTGCTGGCCGGCCTGCTGCCGAATCACTAGGAGGGGGAACGGGTGAACGGGTTGGTAGAGGTGGAAGGGGTAGAAGACCTAGGGAAGGTAATGATGAGCGTGTTGATGAATTGAATGGTCAAGGAAATGACCAAGGTTTGGGAGCTAATGAGGGTGTAGAGGGAGTCAATAGGAATGTAAAGAGAGCCAATGGGGGTGCACCCGACTGTTCTACACGATCAATTGGCCAAATAATTGCAAAACCTCGTACCCGCATGTTGGGCTCAGGTTAGGTATGAGGAAAATTTTAGAAATCAAAATGGTAATGTGGTTAATGAGAACGTTTAGGAGAACATTAGGAATGTGATAGTGAATGGCAACTGGGTAGGTTGTTCATATAAGGAGTTATTAGCTTGTAACCCTAAGAAATATGATGGTAATGGATGTGCTATAGTTCTTACTCGTTGGATTGAGAAAATGGAATCTGTGCATGATATGAGTGGTTGTAGTATTGACCAAAAAGTGAAATACACTGCTGGTTCATTTGTGGGTAAGGATTTAATGTGGTGGAACTTTAGATCGCACGTTTTAAGCAGAGGAAGTTGCAGTTAGTATGTATGGTATGACTTTAGTTTTTAATGATACAAGAGTTATTGTCTAGTATGAGTATGCAAAAGTTGGAATCTGACAGTTGTGGATTCACGCCGATGGTCAGGGCTGGCCTGCTGCCGTATAATGATAGGTTTCATGAGTTGGCTAGGTTAGTTACACATTGGTAACTTTGAGAGTTAGGAGATTTGTGAGATATTGTGTATGGCCTTTGCTATAACCAATCAACGAGTTGCGTCTGGATAGCAACAGAGCCAAAGACTATGCAGAAGGCAGTGCAGATTTCTGGTACACTGACTGATGAGGCTGTAAGAAATGAATCAATTAAGAAGGTTGAGAAAAGAGGAAATGTGGAAGAACCTAGCAAGGATAGGAGTGGAAGAGATGATAATAAGAGGACTAAGACTAGGAATGTTTTTGCTACCACTGTAAACCCTGTAGGAAGAGAGAATACGGGTACTTGGCCTAAGTGTACCACCTGCAACTCCTACCATGTACCCGGTGGACCATGTCGCACATGCTTCAACTGTAACCACCCGAGACATTTAGCAAGGGATTGTAGAGGTGTGCCAAGGAATGTGAATCCTGACATTGCTAGAAACCTAACTATTAGGGCATGTTATGAGTGTGGAAGTACCGACCATCTCAGGTCAGCTTGTACTAGATTGAATAGGGCACGAGGCCTAGAAGAAAATCGTCCAAATCAATTTGTTGCTAATAATGGGGGTCAGGGTCGTAGAAACCAAGGGAACCAGGCTAGGGGTAGGGCATTCATGTTGGGAGCAGAGGAAGCTCACTAGGATCCAAATATTGTGACGGGTACGTTTACTTTGAACAATCATTTTGCCAATACCTTATTTAACTCTGGTGCCGACTATAGTTTTGTTTCCACTACTTTTATACCTCTATTAGGCTTAAAGCCCAGCGACTTAGGTTTCAGATATGAGATTGAGATAGCTAGCGGGCAACTAGTAGAGATTGATAAGGTTATTAAGTATTGTAAACTGGAAATCGAGGGTCATGTCTTTGACATCGATTTGATACCTTTTGGACATGGAAGTTTTGATGTGATTATAGGTATGGACTGGTTTTCTAATTATAAGGCTGAAATAGTTTGCCATGAGAAGGTAGTAAGGATACCATTACCGGATGGCAAGGTGCTTAGAGTATTAGGAGAGAGACTGGATGAGAAAGTGAGATTTTTGATGGGTGTTAAGAAACAGGAAGAGATTGTAGTGGTTAGAGATTTTCCTGAGGTATTCCCGGATGACCTATCTGGATTACCGCCTATTCGGGAAATTAAGTTTCGGATTGAGTTAATCCCTGGAGCAACGCCGGTAGCAAAGTCTCCTTATCGTTTGGCACCTTCCGTATTAGAGGATTTGTCGGGACAACTCAAGGAACTCCAAGACAAAGGTTTCATCCGACCAAGCTCATCTCCTTGGGGAGCACCGGTGTTGTTCGCTAAGAAAAAGGATGGTTCTTTTAGGATGTGCATTGATTATAGAGAATTAAACAAGTTGACCGTTAAGAATCGTTATCCGCTTCCTAAAATTGATGATCTATTTGATCAACTGCAAGAGTCACAGTTTTTATCGAAGATAGATCTTAGGTTTGGATACCATCGGATGAGAGTGCACAAGGATGACATTCCAAAGACTGCGTTTAGGACTCGTTATGGACATTTCGAGTTCACTGTAATGCCCTTTGGTCTGACTAATGCACCTGCAATATTTATGGATTTGATTAATAGAGTTTGTAGGCTATATCTTGATAAGTTTGTGATAGTATTTATAGACGATATCTTAATCTACTCTAAGACTCAAGAGGAGCATGTAGAACATTTAAGGTTAGTCTTGGAACTGCTCAAAAAGGAGAAACTGTATGCTAAGTTTTCTAAGTGTGAATTCTGGCTAAGGGAAGTGTAGTTTCTTGGGCATGTGATAAATGGTAATGGAATTCATGTGGACCCTAGTAAGATTGAAGCTGTTAAGAATTGGAAAACCCCTAGAACTCCGACTAAGGTTTGTTCGTTCTTAGGATTGGCTGGGTATTACTGTAGGTTCATTGAGAACTTTTCTAAGATAGCGAAGTCTCTTACTATCTTGACTCAGAAAAGTAAGACTTTTGATTGGGGTGAGGAATAGGAATTAGCATTTCAGACCTTGAAGGATAAGTTGTGTAATGCGCCTATTCTAGCTCTCCCTGATGGACCAAAAGATTTTGTGGTATATTGTGATGCGTCCGGGATAGGACTAGGCTATGTGTTAATGCAAAAAGATAAGGTGATAGCCTATGCGTCTAGGCAGTTAAAATTTCATGAGGGTAATTATACTACCCACGATTTAGAGTTGGGTGCGGTCGTGTTTGCACTTAAGATCTGGAGACATTATCTGTATGGCACAAAGAGTGTCATCTATACGGATAATAAGAGTCTTCAGCATATCTTTAGTGAGAAAGAGTTGAATATGCGACAACGTCGCTAGATAGAGTTGTTTAGTGATTATGACTGTGAAATTCGCTACCATCCTGGTAAGGCGAATGTTGTGGCTGATGCCCTAAGTAGGAAGAAAAGAGTAAAGCCTAAGAGAGTTAGAGCTATGAATATGATCCTTTAGTCGAGTATCAAGGATAGGATACTAGCGGCTCAGAAAGAGGCTGTAGATGAATTTGCAGTATTACAAAAAGGTTTAGATGAGATGATAGAACAGAGAAGTGATGGAAATTTATACTACCTGGATTGAATATGGGTACCTTTAAAGGGTGAGGTGAGAACCCTGATAATGGATGAAGCCTATAAGTCAAAGTACTCTGTACACGCAGGAGCTGATAAGATGTACTATGATTTGAGAGATAGGTATTGGTGGCCTGGAATGAAAAAGGATATAGCTGAGTATGTTATGTCATTCATTGCAATCGTCAAGGTTAAGTGGAATTCGAAACGTGGTCCTGAATTCACGTGGGAACGTGAAGATCAGATGAAATTGAAGTACCCGCATTTGTTTAGTGATGTTAGTAGTTGAATTTTGGGGACTAAATTCTTTTAAGGGGGTAGAATGTAACATTTGCCCTTTTTGTGTTCTGAATATTCCATTTATAGTCCTTTGACTATTTGACTTTTATTAGTTTATTCAGATTTTGTACCGTGTTGACGGTGGTGATTTTATGAGATATGTAACGAATTGAGGTTTATTGTGTTTAATAATCCTTTTGGAAGGTATTATTGTGTTATGTGTATTCCGGGTGGTTAGACCCGTGAATGTTGAGAAATGTCAAAAAACGAGTCTGACACGTCCGTTAATGTCCAGATTGAGTTTTTTTGAAGGGTGATAAAGGGATAAATAGTTGTGTCAATACTCTAGGTTAATGAAAAAGTATTTTTAAAGTGAATAAAAATGTTAATTAACTTTGGGGTAAATTTTACGGTTGAGTTTTACGAGCTTTTAAGTGATTTTGACACGAAAAGAAAGACCCGAGACCCCATAGGATGCTATGGCCGGTCATGGTAGGGTGAGGAGACAAGGAGGCCCCTTTTTAGCAAGGTTGTCTCAATCTTGTTAGTACTAATATTCCATTTGTCTCATTTTCCAATCATTCTTATCATTTCAAAAAAACATACACAAGTGTGTGTGTGTGTGTGTGTGTGTGTGTGTGTGTGTGTGTGTGTGTGTGTGCTTGGTGCGTCCGCCCCTAAAACACCTTAATTTTCCAACTATTCAGCAAGAACGGTGTGAATACGAGTGTTTCGGTATTCTTTAAACAACGTTTGGGTTGTCTGGCTCGTGTCGAAATCCACAAATTTAAAGATTTTCTTGTAAGTTTTCAAATTTAAATTTCGTTTGTCCTTTTGGGTTTATTTTAATGCATAGATGTTAGTTGTACAAGTTAATCGTTGTGAAAATCGATTTTTGGAAGCGAAATGAATAAAAATGTGTGTTTGGTTCGTGAATAGTAAAAAGGAAAAAAAGGGGTTTTTGTAGTTTTGGATGTTGTTGGTCGTGATGGTTAAATAATATTATGATGCTTAGAATGTTTATTTTTGATAAGTTGCTTTATATATTCTGGCTTATTTTATGTATTTCTTGGATTTTTGGTCTTATATGCCATGTTTACTTTCCTCAATATTCACTTGGAAAGTGAAATCTTCCCAAAATCACTAGGAAAGTGATTTTGATTATTTTGTGTTATGACGTATGTTGTGGACTATTTTTGAGGCTTATGGTAGTAACCAAATGTGATACGTAGCTTATTAGCTTATTTTCAAGCTTAATATACGTATTTTTGAGCTATTGGACTTACGGCCCAATAAGTCTATTTAAGTTGCGGCTTAATGGGATGGCTTATTGTGGTCCGGATTATTTTCTACTTATAAGTATATACTTATATATGTAAATGGACCTTGGTTTTGGACTTGGATTATATTTTGGACTTATAAATGTCCTAATGGACCCTTGTTGGGCCTTAAAACCCAATAAGCGATATTTCGTAGTTATGAGAATTTTGATAGACTTTTGAAAGTAGAAATGTATTTACGAAGTGATATTGATTGATATTTTGGGAAAAAAGTGTTGGTAAGCGTTAAAGATTGAGATTTTGGAATTTTGTCGAAAAGTGTCGAATTTGTGAAAAATTATTGAAAATAAGGTTTGAAACCTTGGAAAACGTTGTATAAGCGTACGAGTCATGTCGAAATTTCATAAAAAGTTTATACTTAGAAATTTTTTCTAAAAACGTGATTTTTGATTTTTAAATAATAAAATATTATTTAATTATTAAATTCACTAAAAGATAAAAAATATTTTTTTTCTCGAAACTTCTCTAATGTGTTTATTATGAGTAAACGTTTCATTTTCAACCGTATAATTGAGGTGTCTAAGGGTTACCGAATAGACTTGTCAAAATATATTTATAATTATTAATTATAAATATTTATTTATATTACTTATCTATTTTCTCTAAATAGTATAAGTATGTATTATCAGATAATGAGATTGATATGATTGTGGAGTTAAATCGTCAACCACCACATCACTAAACTGTTTTGGGTTTGTACAACGCATCTAAAACACTATGCATCAAACGTGAGGATTGTTTTTGAATTGGATGATTAATTGGGACATTAACTGGACTGGGTCGTGTGCGGGCGTCATTGCATTTTCTTATGTGACTGAGATTGGGTTGCTAAAGACTTGCTTGAGGTGAGTTCTCGTAGCCCCACTTTTTACTGTTTTTCCGTTGGGGAAAAATAATACTCAAATGTGTTTTGAAATGTTTTGAATTGATCTGTGCGAAACGTGATTATTTTTTTGGGACAAGTTATGTGCTTATGACTGCTATGTGAATATTATGTGTTGTATGATTGTTTGGAGCGAATGAGTACGCCTACATAGTATGTGTGTGATTATTGTAGCGGATAGGTACGCCTACCCAGGTTTGTGTGTGGTCCTGCCCTAATTTTAGTGCTCTAGCTGGTAGGCCCTTTAGGTACGTAAGTGACATATGGTTATTGATTAGCGGTGATGCTAAGGTTGTTTGCATATATTCACTGTCATATAGTACTATTGTCCACTGTTGAAATATTGGCACAGCTTTTGGGTTTAAGGTCAAACCTACGAGCTCACCAACATTATTGTTGACGTTTTCGAGTATCATTTTCAGGTGAAGTGAAAGAAGAGTAGTTTGGTGATTTATAGCAGACTTAGAAGTATCCCGAGTGGAAATTTCATTTAAAGTCTTGCTTGTTTGTTGTTTTGATTCTAGTTTTGGATGTTTTGGATTAAGTTTGGATTATGGTCCCCTGTGAGGGCATTGGAATAATTGTAAGAGATTGTAGATTTTAAGTAGCGATTTGGGACATCACTCGAGTTTGTTCGAGGTTGATGGTCTTCATAGCACTTGGAGTTTATGCAATGTAGTTTTCTCTATTTTGTATCTTGTGTTATGATTGATCATTATGTTGCATTCTCGAGTTTCCGCCATTGTCGAGGTGAGACAGATTGGTTATCAGAGCCAAGGTTATAGAGAACTAGGTGGTTTGGCCTAGACTATAACCTAAGATCCGTCGTTTAGTTGCGTATAGAATCTATGTGCGTGGTGTTCTGCTTTTGTTTGCTTTTGTGTGTTCGCGGATTGGTTCTTTAGTTATGTCAGTCATTGAAATATGTGAGCTCAATATTGAATATAACTGGGAAAGGATGCAAAAATAAGTACGGTGTCTAATGTAGTTATAAGCGTATCACAACTCACTTATACTTGGTATTGTCGTGCACACAAATCGATGCTGACACCATAAGGTAGTGTTATGTGTATATCTATATATATATAGTAAGATATTCTATATATATGTAAGTCTTCCTGCCTACCTAACGTTGCCCATGTTCTCCCTCGTATGGATAATGCCGCCTAGGGTGATGACTCGAAGTGCTAGTCGGCCTGTTGCCGAATCACAAGGAGGGGGAACGGGTGTATGAGTTGGAAAAGGTGGAAGGGGTAGAAGACCTAGGGAAGGTAATGATAAGCGTATTGATGATTTTAATGGTCAAGGAAATGACCAGGGTTTAGGAGCTAATAGGGGTGTAGAGGGAGTCAATGGGAATGTAGAGGGAGCCAATAGGGGAGCACCCGACTTCTCAACGATCATTGCCCAACTTCGGTAATATCCAGCAAGACCTAAAAATTGTCGAATCTCCGTTGGTGTTTTAGGAGATGCCCAATATTTTATGGATTCGATCTTGGCGGGATCCACACGAATGCATTGACTATTAATCACGTGGCCGAGAAATTGTACATTAGGAATCCACAATGCGCTATTTAAGAATTAAGCCGTTACAACTCATCATTTCCGTTAAGCAATTCCAGAATTACCTAAGATGGTTCTTATTGTCGTTTCATTTCCTCGTCCTTGAATAGATGAGGGGGGAATATCGTCCATAAAAGACAATCACAAACTTATCCAAATATAGGCTTGCACACCCGAATTCATCAGATCCATAAATAACATTGGTGCGTTGTCCAGCCAAATGGCAAACTTGAACTCGTATGACATAAAAAAGCTTCAGCTAGATCTGAATGCCGTCATTTGGAATATTCTTCTTCTGCTACTCGAAGCTGGTGATAACCTGATCGCAAGTCTATCTTATAATAGACGTTGGATCCTTGTAGTTGATCAAATAAATCATCGATCCTTGGGAGTGGATAACAATTTTTCACCGTTAGCTTGTTCAACTCCCGGTAGTCTATGCACATTCGAAATGATCCATCCTTCTTCTTGACAAACACGATTGGAGCTCCCCCAAGGTGAGGAACTGGGTCTTATGAATCCCTTGTTAGAAAGTTCCTGGACTTGGTTCGACAATTCCTTCATTTTGGATGGGGCCAATCGATAAGGTGCCCGTGCTACAGGTGCAACACCAGGTATCAAATCGATATGGAATTCCACTTGTCGAGTCGGTGGAAAACCCGACAAGTCCTTAGGAAATACTTCAGGAAAATTTTGAACGATTGGTACATCCTCAAGTCGCTTCTTCTTCGACTTGTCTTCAGTCTCCTTTGTAGTAACATGTGCCAAAAAGATAGGACATCCTTTTAGCATGTACTTTTGCATTTTAGTGCACGAGATGATGTTCAAACGAGTCTTGTTTCCTCGGTCGCTTTCGTTACCATGAACAATCAGCGTTTCATTTCCCTAGGGAATGCAAACGATTTTCTTGGCAAAAACAATGACAGCTTGGTACTTTACCAACCAATTCATACCAATTATGACGTCGAAACTACCAAGTTCTACGGGCATTAAGTCTATGTTAAATGGGTGATTTAAGAAATTTAATGTACAACCCTGAATGATAGCGTTTAACCTAATTATTCTCTCGTCAGCTAGTTCAACATCATAATAATGATCTAAGGTAGATGGTGTGATATCAATTTGGGAGCTAAATGCAGTAGACACAAAGCTTCAATCGGCAGCAGTATCAAATAAGACAGAAGCATAGTAGTTGTTTAGAAGGAACATACCCGTAACGATGTTTGAGTCTGGGTTTGTCCCTCCACGGCCTACCGCATACACTTTTGCTGGAGCATTGCCATTTCCACATTGGTTACCATAGTTTTTGTTTTTTAGCTTTGGACACTCCCTCTTGAAATGTCCCTGGGCTCCACACTCAAAGCATGTAGGTTTCTGACCTGCCCTAGTGCTCCTTTGGTTGTTAGCAGTGTTGGCATTTGCAGTACTCCTACAGTTACGGGCCAGATGGCCAACTTTGTTGCACTTGTGGAATTTTGGAGCACACTGACCGTCATGGTGATAGTTTCATTTTGAGCATAGAGGTTTAGATCCTCCGTAAGGTTTCTTCTCACCAGACCCTGCAGCATACGCCTTGCCAGTGTTCTGCCTCTTGTTTTGTTGTTGTTGGTTATCATCTTACTTTCTTTTATTTTCACTCTGTCGTTCAGCAAAAGTGCAGATCTACTTGTCCATCAGCTCAGTTGCAAATTCAATTGCATCCTGCATGGTTTTTGGCTTAGATGCCATTACACTTCCGTAAATCATGTCGGGCAAACTACTGACATATTTCTCAATCTTGTCTGACTCTTCAGGAAACATCCTAGCACACATCAATGCCAGTTCTAGAAATTGTTGGTTATAGCCTACCACGTCGGTACCTTTAACCTTTAAATTCCACATCTCGCCCTTAAGTTTCTTAACCTCGCCCCTTGTGCAGTACTTGTCGGTCATCTTCTTTTTTAGGTTTGTCCAAGTCATTGCTTAAGCAACATCGTGACCAACAGTCTTAACATGGGAGTTCCACCACGATAGAGCACTTCCAAGAAGAGTATAAGTGGAAAACTTGATTTGGTTTTCCACAAAGCAGTTGCTTATATGGAACACAGTTTCCATTCTTTCAAACTACTAAGTCAACTCAATGACTCCTTCAGTACCCTTAAAGTATAGGGGTTTGCATTTCATGAAGTCTGGGTAAGTGCACTCACGAGCAAGAGGAGCTTGCCTCCTTACACCCGTGCCTGAATCATGAGTGTCTTCGCCATTTCGGCTTCTCTCAGCATCACGTGCTGCCAATGCATCAGCAACGCCTTGGTCGATCAGTCTCTTAAGTTGCTCATCAGTCACAGAAGTAGTGGGGGTGGTGTTGATCTGGTGGTTCTTTTTGGTGCCATTTTCTTCAATCACAAGAAAATATAATACCCGTTAGATTTCATAAAATCATAACCATGACATG
Organism: Tanacetum coccineum; assembly: GCA_026074375.1. NCBI lineage: Eukaryota > Viridiplantae > Streptophyta > Magnoliopsida > Asterales > Asteraceae > Tanacetum > Tanacetum coccineum. Next base: position 966 of record BQNB010007948.1, on the reverse strand, counting down.
ACATATACAGAATAAATAAAGTGAGATCACATCGCACAGTGAAATATACAGCTGAATTGAAATTAACAATGGTGTAGCTAAATCAACATTCATTCATAATAAATTCGATTACAGACATGCCATAATACATCTCTTTCATATATAATCTGGAAACATACATGACCTGATTCGGTTACAAAATGATCACTACCATTAGGTTACAAAATGATAATAAAACCTAAAGCCTTACTAGCCGGGAGTTACCCCGTAATACTTAGTAGGCTATACAACATAGCTACAACATAACCAAATCTACAAACTACTACTGGCCTCCTCCGGTATCTCAAGACGTGCTGGACCTCTAGTGGGTCCCTGCTGACTCTATAGTGCTGTCACATGTGTTTGTAATGTCCTCATTAGAGTCAGTACCTATGTGAGCTGTGCCTGTCGTGTACGGTCTGCTACCCGCAAGGCTCCAATCTCCATCTACTGTGCTAACACTGTAGTCCGCGGTGCTCTGACCTCAGAACGTGCTATATCACTAGCATCCATTGACTGTACCCAAGCCTCACGAGAAAGTCTGGCCTCACTCTCCATAAGTCTTGCAGTGCGAGCATGGGCGCGTCTATCTCTACGCAGCATGTTGAGCTGACCGCTCATTAATGACCTATCATCTTGTGCATCATCAAGTCTCCCATAATGTAAAAACCCAGAATTTTCATCAAATACAAAAATCAACCTATTTTACTATAATCACAATTATACGGGGAAATTTTCCGCTTTATTACATTGCTTGCATTGCCAATATCTCAATATGCAATATGACTTGCATAACTAAAGTAGACGAGCTCACGCAACCTACCTATGTCAATCATATCTTCATATATGTCAAGCAAACATCATAACATGTCAAGTCAATATTATAACATCATTTTTACAAAGTACATTACTCATATAATGTACCATTGGCAACATTATATCAAGACG
>BQNB010007947.1:22500-91746 GCA_026074375.1 Tanacetum coccineum | reverse complement strand
GTTGGACTTGCTGTTGTCGATGTCTACGGGCTTGAGAACGAGTGCGCATGCACAAAATAGAAATATAAAAAGAAAATTTACACTAATTTTTTTTTGGATTTTAAATGATTTATTCACAATTGATTTTAACGGACAATGAGATAAGACAACTTAAACCTAATAATCTACTTACTTTACGGTAGCTCTCAAAAAGGTAAACGCACAGGTGAGCGGAGGAGTAGGAATAGCGCGAAGCTTATTTCTCCTTTCGGGTCGTAGTTCCTCGGAACAACCCTCCTTATACCCACTTTTTAGTTTGTTAATCAAATCGAGGTGAGCCGTACGTCGTAAGAGACACAAATGGCAAGTTTTTAAATCTTTTGTTCGATTTGGGAACCAACAAGTTCACCGGAATTTATTAATGATAATACTTTAGTGAAAGTATTATATGATTGATGATTTTTATTTCTTGATTAAGACAATGCTTTTATATTTTTGGTTTTTCTTGTTTTATAAATATACTAAAAAGAAAATGAAAAATATTTTTGTATTTTTATAAAAATAAAAGAGATATTCACAGATTCAAACACAATTTGTCAAACGTAACGACAATTCGTTTCACAGCCTCCCCGGCAACGGCGCCAAAAATTGATTCGATCAATAATATATATATATAATATATAAGCAAACTATCAACCAATTGCCTTTGACCAAGGATTGGTTAAGAGATTACAAAAATAAAATATATATGTTTTCGGAAGTTTGATTTCCCGGGTCGTTATGTCCCAACGAGGCTTGAAGGGAAAATCGAATAACGAATTGATATTTGATGTTTGAATGTCAGAGATTTGGATTTGATTTTTTCTAATTAAAATGCAACAGCAATTAAGGAAAACCTAACAACGAAAGCTATTAAAGATTTAAACCTAAAATGAGACGGGAATGTAAAAACGTGAGCAAATAGAAAATGGAAAAGACAAGTTGGGCACTAAACCTAATAAGCAAATGCAAACAAAGATAAGCAAGGTAAATAAGCTAGAACAGGCCTAGACAAATCTAATAAGCTAAACTAACCCTAAATAAGCAAATTCAACAAGCAATTAAGCTAAATTAAGCAAGAGAAACTCAGCAGTACTAACTTAGAGTTAGTACTGCTAGCTTTAAGTTAGTACTGCTAGCTTAGAGTTAGTACTGCTAGCTTTAATAAAACACAATGAAACAAGAAATAAGCAAACAAGCTAAAACAGATATTTAACTATCCCTAATAAGCACTCAGGCATAAGAATAAGCAACTAGAATAAACTAGAATGGCGAATAAGCTAAAAAACTAAAAACCGATAAACTCTTAAATTACTTTGAAAAGGCAAATAAGCTTAAATAAGCTCTACTAAAGACAGTAAACGAAAATGGGCTTAATCTGATCTAAAAAAACTAAGCAAATCTTAAATAAGCAGAAATTATAAGCTAATAAGCAAAAATGAACTAACAGTACTAACAGTATTAACTACCAGTACTAACCTGGAGTTAGTACTGTTAGTTGAAAATCCCAAAAGAGAACTAGCAGTACTAACTATGGGTTAGTACTGCTTGTTCCAAACACCCCTTAAAGTTTTCAAAAATCATTTTTCTTTTTATTTTAAGCTGATTTGGTCCTAAATTGTTAAAAACAGATTATCAAATAACAAAATAAGACACTTATAAGCAGATTTCAATCAATAATAAGCACTTAAATAAGCTAAATCAATCTAACAGTTTTAACTCATAACTAACAGTACTAACTAAGAAATTTGCACAAATCACTTTTAAACTAACAACTAAGCAAGATAAGCACTAAACATCATAATAAAGCATAAATAAGCAAATATAAGTAACAAATAAGCACTAATAAGCAGTTCTACAGTAAATAAGCAAAATAAGAAAAATAAAAACTTACAACTCCCTTGCTCAAAACAGGGTTAAACAAAGAGTCTACAAGCTCTAGCTTGTATAAAACAAGCTAGTGAGAGTCCATAAGCCCATCCAGAACTGGCTTATCATCCATAAGCTGTGGTATATTTGAGTGTGGAATTTTCTGTGACTTTACTTAACTTCTTAGTATTTGAGTTAAAACAAATGACTTATATGATTTTATAAGACTTAAAACATATTAAGTAATGCTTTTAACAAAGGAAATACAAAGATTCAAGAATTGACTTAAAAACTCCAAATTTGCATTAAGACGAAAATTAAAGTTACAAGACTTGGAATAACTCATAAACTTCAAACTTTCATTAATTCTTAAAAAGAGTACAAGGCAGTAAAATAAACTGAATAAAATGCTAAAATGACTTAATAAAAATTACAATAAAACTAAGATAAGCTAAGATGCCTTCAAGGCTTACAAAAGGCTCTATTTATAGCCGAAGTCTTCTCTTCTTGGTCTTCTCACCTGTGCTTCTTTTGTGAGAGCTTCACAAGGTGTTTTTGTTGTGTGAGGGACTTGATAAAAGTAATCTCAGCCATTCAATCTTCTTGTGCTTCTTTTTGAGTCAATCTAGCCATCGAAATTACTTGAAAATGGTGAAGGATTGCCAACATGGCAATTATAAAGCTGGGGGGAGATAGTGGAGGAGGGGGGAAGGTTTTATCCTCTGAATTTTTTCATGGTTGCAGGGTAAAAGGGGAGAAGAGAACCCGTGATTGGTTCTTGGGTCTGTTGGGCGGGAAAAATGGTTTTGGGTAAGTTGGCAGCTTTGGCCCCTCAAGTTATACTTCACCCAATTTCCAATTTCAGCCCTTGTCTTTTTATTCTTGTAATACAACTTGAGGTTTGGCAATTTTAGTCCCTCAAGTTGTATTTTCTTCACTTGGTTGACCTTTGACTTTGTCGGGGTTGACTTTCCTGTTGACTTTTTGACTTTGACTGACTTTGGCTTCGATTTGACTTTGTCTTTTCCATTTCGTGCTTGGTTTTGTCGTTTTTGGCTTTCTTTTTGTCCTTTTCTTGAATATCCGTTTCCTGCACAATTCAAATGCAAAACATACAAACACAATGTATTTTTGGTACGTTTTTAGTCATTTAAGTCCGTTTTTAATGGAAAATGGTATGTGTAATTAAGCATATACCAGTAATAGTTCCTCAGGAACAAAGAAATATCGAGGATCAAATAGTAGTGATGGTGGTAATACCGGAGATGGAGTTAAAATAGCTGATGAAGTAATAGGATCTGGTGATGAAATAGGTAATTCCTTAGCATAGAATGCTTGTTCGTTCTTCAAACAAGGATTATTGTAGAAAGATGAAAATACTGGTAGGATCATATTATCTTTAGAATTTTCCGAAGAGTTAAAAGAACTGGCTCCTGATAAAGCTGGGAAATAATTCGATGAGACTGAAGTATAGTTAAGAATATTCATAGAGGAAAAAGCATCATCAATATCGAAAGTAGAACGGTTGGGAGAAGACATCGTTCTGATAACAACTTAGTCGTAAATAACATAAGTTATTTATGGTATAATATAGTATAATAGATATGTATATTTACATACTTGTTCTGGAATGTAGTGGCACGGAAGACTTTGATGGCTGAAAAATGAAATGTGGTTATAGTTAAGGTTTTGACCTTGTTCTCTATAACCATGGCGCTGATACCAATCTGTAACACCCCCATTTTTACAATATAGCAGCGGAAGCTAATCTGGGGTATTACTTCATGGATACAACAATCATAATCATAGAAAACAACTTTAAAAGAGACGTTGTTGGAAAAATTTAGTTATCATTCATTATAATCAGAGTTTTTACAAAATGCAGGTCCCAAAATCTAAAACATTATGTTTGAATGATAACAGTTCAGCCATCTTCGAGTCCATGCCACTCCGTGCCGCAACTTGCTCAATTACCTGAGATAAACATGCTAAAAAGTCAACACAAAGGTTGAGTGAAATTCATAGGTTTGAAATGTAATAGTTAAATACAAGTTATCATAATTGGAAATGTTGGTATTGCAGGAATAATCGTTATGAAGAACATTATTGTCATAGTGAACAGTATTATCACCCTAAACTCATGAATCACATAAAGAGATAAAGAGATATTAAAGAGATATTGGGAGATACTACCCAAAGAGATATTGGGAGATATTACCCAAAGAGATATTGGGAGATATTACCCAAAGAGATATTGGGAGATATTTACCCAAAGAGATTACTAAAGAGATATTGGAGATATACCCAATAGATATTTCCATTTACATAGGTAATAAATATATTCAGGATGGATATAGTCTTAGCACTAAACACTTGCATTCATGATTTAGTATAGTAGTGTCAGGGTTTATAAGATATGTTAAGATTATGAATTCCATTAAGTTTTGAAAAGGTAATCACTTTATTATAAGATAATGAGTATGTAAAAGTGTTGGTAACATAGCAGGTATCCCCTCGAGGGTTTATAAAACATGTAAATAAGGAAAGGCGAGGTTATGAATCTCACCTGATAGGTCGATGCAATAAATATAACCAAAATGAAAAGCAGACGACTTATAACAATCTTTATCGGGGACTGTTGCTATAGTTAAAATGATAGCACATAGCCTACATCACACAACCTGAGTAGATTATGTCAAGTCATAGGAAGTCTATACTTCAGAACTTTGGTTCTAAGATTTATGAGTTTGATGAGAGTTTGGAATTATTATATCACCGTTGGGCATCATAATTCATACAGTCACTCAGTAAAACGTTTGAGGGCTAGGGCACTTTAAATGTAAACCCAACAAACTCGTCCAGAACGTAATACCAAGATGAAACCTCTTAATATGAAGCTCCCTAGTATTGTGGTATAATATAGCTTCTGGATGATCGGTTTTAAGCGTTTTATTCAATATCTGGAAATGTTAAGCACGAGAAGCGTTAATTAAAGTTATGTCATATAATGTTTTGGATATGATTTTATACTTTTTCAAAATGTTACATTTTAGACCCTGGGGTTTGAAAAATTGCAAATAGGTCCTTGGAGTTTGCATTTTTACGACTTTGGTCCTTCAACTTTGAAAGATATACCAAGTAAACCTTGGAGTTTGAAAAGTGACATAATAGATCCCTGGAGTTATAACTTTGATAAAATGACACTTTTAGTCCTTTTAGTTATAAGTTTCCGAAAGTTACGATATATACCCCTTGCATGGATTATAATTACAAAACATGTCCAAATTGCCATGCAAGCTTAGTTTAACATTTCAATAGACATTTATAAGTTATAATAAACTAAAATATGAAGTTTTAACGCAACACAAGTTTAAAATAACGATTCGTTAAGCTAGGAAGCAAAACGGGTCATATTAGGGTTTCAAAACATAAACGCGCGGGTTTTAAGTTCAAATTCCTTCATTAATCAATAAAGTGGTTATTTTAACATTAGTTAAGCATGCTAGGATAGATTATAACAATAGTTTACTAGTTTAGCTCTTAAGAAAAACGCGAAATTAGGGTTTCGGGTGTACGGTTTTGGATCAAAATGGAAAATGAGCATGAATTGAGTTATGAAACTTTAACAAGAGTATATTTAGGATCATATGAACATTATAAGGGTGTAGTAGCAGAAGTAGAACATTCAAAACCTGGGTTTGAGCTTCAAGGAGCAAAAATGGTGGAAACGCGTCAGAATCGGGACTTTCGGCTTCGTACGCCTAGAATAACGACTCCAGGGCTTTGTTTCTTGGTTTCTTTTGCTTCCTTTCTGAACTTAAGCCTTCTTAAGATCACTTAGGATTTATTAGAGCAAAGGATTGCTTCTATATAAGGGTTATAGAGGAGGAAGTGGGGGATGAAGGAAAATGAAGAGTTTAGGTCTCTATTTATACTTGAAATGATCTTGGAGGCTAAGGTAAGCTTTGTAACTAGGAGAGGACATGTAGGAGTTCTAGAGGATGATGAGGAGAGGCTACTTGATGAGTTGTATGAGCTAGAAACTAGCTTTGATGTGTTGGTTACCCCATGTGATGCCGCGGCTAAGTAAAGAAGAAAAAGGAAACCATGTGCCAATTTTTATACTATAAATGAAGAAGATATTTAGGAGAGGTTCTTGTAAGCAGCTTAGGATAGTGTGGTGCTTGTCATGGAGGTGCTTGTTTGCAAAAAGATTAGTTAAAATGGGTCAAAATGAAAGAAAAGTGCATACGGGTACATTTAGGGCTCATTAGGGTTCGGGTTGAGTTTTCTAGCTTGTAATTTGTATACATTTGATTAGGAATGATAGGTTACTGATCTTAAGACTTATAATAAGGATTATAATCAAAATTTGAAAGGTGGTTTGGGTTAAAATGGGTAGAAAATGAATAAACGGGTCAAAGTTACAATTAAGGCACAATTAGGGTTTTCTAGCTTTGTTTCTTGTACATTATTGTTAATATGGTGAAATGATGATAGAAAGTGATTGAGAATGTTGTAATTTATTATAACTTATTTAAGTATTGGTTTAGGTTTACAATGGATAAAAACGAAGAAACGGGTCATAGTGTAGTATTTAGCTCGGGTTAGGGTTTCTAACTTTTATTATTGGGTTTTGAGTGTAAAAATGTGTATGAAAGTTTATGAATAGAATAATTAGGGTTTACATATTGTATATTGAGTGTTAAAGCCCATTTTGATATAACATTGCGAATGGTACATTATAGGAATAATGTACTTTGTAATAAGAATATGATGATAATGACTTGACATGTTATGATGTTTGCTTGACATCTATGAAGATAGGATTGCCATAGATAGGTTACGTGAGCTCGTCTACTTTAGTTATGCAAGTTACCTTACATATTGAAATATTGACAATGCAAGTAATGTAATAAAGCGAAAATTTCCCCGTATAATTGTGATAATAGTAAAATAGGTTGATGAAAATTCTGAGTTGTTATAGTCTCCACCCCTTACAGAAATCTCATCCTGAGATTTAATTGAAAGTTATAGTGAATAGATGTAGGTACTGGGTATGAATTTGATTTTTATGTTAGGTTAATCAAGGTTACAAGTCCACATGTGTGATGCATTTATAATTATGTTGTACACCATAATTATAATTACTTCCTTTCACACGTTTACTTATTTTCAAGACTGCACCTCTTGATGACAGCCAATATAATTTCTCCAGATTCTGATAGAACCTGGATGGAATATTTTGATTTACGGAACCTGTGGGTTATGGACATACCATGCTTCTGTTACTCTGATCATAAAGAATCGTTATTCATTAACCTTTAAAAGTTAACATCGAATAAGAATGCTATCACAAGTCTTTGTTAAAATTTTCATACCTAGTGGTATTGAAATCATTTGACATTGTATATTCTTATGAGTTTCCTTGATATTATGTTGCAGATATAATAGAAATTTTAGAATACGGAGATCAGGAATAGTAATGTCAAGGAATGTTATGAATTGTTAGAGAGTTTTGCTAATCACGTAGATACAGATTTTGAGAAGAATTAATATGAAGGTAGTATGAAGGTATTATGGATAATGATTAAGGATGTTTTTGTACAAACGGATTTAAAAGAAACTTGTAGTAACGTATGTTATTCCTTAAGCCTACTTATTTATAATTAGTCACTACAAAAAGAAGGCGTCCAACTCCTTGTAACTGAGAATTTTATAAATTCATAGTTCAAGATTTAAAATTTCCTATTCAAATGAAGAAGTGACTAATGCATTTCAATAAAGAGGTCTAAATCGTCTAAGCAAAAAACTACAATATGGTAAGGTGAAAGAAATGAATTGTAGATAATATTCAAATGTTGATTGTATTGACTCCCATATCAATTTAGGATGAAAATTTTTTGTTGCCAAGTATGAAGGAGAGTATTTAGAGTTTGAACAGTAATATAATTATTAACATTTGCAAACGATGTCGAGTTTTGATATCATCAGATAACAAGATGTAACAGAATCATCACTTTATTATTTCATGGGTAACTTTACATACGAACTTTACATATGAAAAAGAGTTGATACTTATGCTAAGTATCTTGTAGTATAAATAAAAGTAACAGACGACGAGGATTGATGATTGGGGTTTTTAGATTGAAGAAGATTCTGATGAGAGTTGAATATCCTCAAAGTTCTGTTTCAGCGTTTTGATCTTTGTCCTGCAGTTTCTGTCAGATGACCGCACTTTGTTGCAAGTTTGAAAACTTACAGTGAATCTCCTGTGTGATGCAGGTGTGCATTTTGTACACAAAGAAGTTCCATGGTATCTTATTGGGAGGATAAGTCTAACAGTTCTTGTCTTCTATTCGCTGATGGTGGTAACATCATTACGGTTGTGATTGTTGTGGTTATTTTGGTAGTTGTCATTTTTGCGATTGTTGAAGTGGTTATTATTGTTGTGGTATTTGGGGTAGTTGTTGTTGTTGTCGATGGTGTTTCTCTTATCTTCTAATTTTCGTTTATGATCATTGGTTTCTTGCACAGAATCGCGTTTTATTATCTGATCCATTAACCTCTGGGATATGTTGATGGCTTCCTCCAAAGTTTGAGGTTTCGAGGCAGTAACGTTTCCTTCAATGCTTCGAGGTAGACCTCCGATAAAAGCTTCCAAGAGTTTCTCATTGTTTGGCACCATGTTTGGACACAAGGTGGTTAATTCTTGGAATCTTCTAACATAGGGATAAGATCATTCCTTACACTCAGTTTGTAAATCCGTCCTTCCATTTTTCTGATCTCAGTCCGGGGATGAATTACTTATTCGTCAGAAGCCTTTTTAACTCAGTCCAAGTGTTCGATTAGTTGCTCTATTCCATATGGTTGGGCATATGCATTACCACCAGGGAAAATGCATCGTCAATTAAAGTACCAGTAGCAATGTTACTTTTATTTTCCCTATCAGCACATCTGCCTTCGAGAGAATACTGATTCGGTTCGTTTCCAAACCACGAATAAGCCCACAGCTCCTTCCGACCATAAAGCAGAAAGGTTGAAAGCTGATAAACTCTTTTAGTTTCCCGGTTCATCACTGCAGGAGTTCCAGTAAGATTTACTAGCACTTGCCCATGGCAGCAGTCTTGCTTCCAGGCTGCCAGTAAAATCAGCAGTCAGTTGCCGTATGGCATCCAAAGTTTATGCTGTGTTTCAGATGATTACGTCCTATTATGAGGCATCCTATCAACATAAGAAGAACACGTAATAAGAATGACATCATAAGTTTTAAAAAGTAAGAGAATGTGATGCTAAAATGCTTAAAGAATAATGCTTATTTTTGAACTTTTAAGCACTTAGAGGTTATGGTATGATTCATAAAGACGGAGATAATGATCAAATGACGATTGACTGATGAATGGTGATGACGCAATGGATTGATGAATGAATAAAGTGGTATTTAAGAAACAACAAGGTAGATAACGGAATTGGCCATAATAAATAATTTGCCTTTTTACTGTACATATCAAGATTTGACAAGCGTCTTATTTATAACCACACAACTCGTGACTTAGATATAGCTATAACTAGTTAAAGTATGATGATTTTGAGCTGTAGAAGACATCCTAAAGATCATCTGATTTGTTTTGGTTACGAGCTGGATTTTCTCAATGATTCCGTTCAAGATCAGAAAATTCTATAGGAGCAATAGGTAATCTTAACCTTTGCCCTAACCGCTTCTTTGAAGTTTTATAATCTGAGTACGGATTTTTCTTAAGACGGTCCTTTAGTTTGTCACATTCCCTTCGTATGATCATTCTATCATAAGTCCTCTTCATTTTCTGATGTGTGAAGATAAGAGTTCATCTAATAATTCAAATATCTTTGATTTTCCCTTATTATGTTTTCAGATACACCTTAATTGGACATTTTCCTATTTTAAATATCTAAGAGTGGGGTAGAGTATAAACTGAGGAAGATGGTTATACCAAATCTCAGGTTAGATTCCAAGATGAATTAGATAAAAGTAGTTAAGGAAAAGATGAGGAACAGATTTGCTTCTTAGGAGTTAATAGTTTCTTCAGAACAAAGAAATATCGAGGAATCCAATAGTAGAGGAATGGTGGTAAAATCGAGATGGAGTCAAAATAGCTGGTGAGTAATAGGATCTGGTGATAAATAGGTGATTCCTTACATAAAATGCTGTACGTCCTTCAAACAAGGATTATTGTAGAAAGAGAGAGATACTTGATGGATCATATTATCTGTAGATTTTTCTGAAGATTAAAAGAACTGCTTCCTGATGGAACTGGAAATAATCCGGTGAAACCGAATATAGTTAAGAATATTCAAGAGGAAAAAGCATCCTCATATCGGAAAGTAGAGCGGTTGGGAGAATAGACATCATTCCTATCTAACAACCCAGGCGTAAATAACATAAAGTTATTTATGTAAAGTAATAATAGGAATTATGTATATTTACATACTTGTTCGTAATGTAGTGGCACGAGAGGACATTGATTTGGCTAGAAAGAAATGGGTTATAAGTTAAGTTTGACCATGATCCACTATAACCATGGCCTGATACCCAATCTGTAACACCCCCATATATATAATATAGCAGCGGCAGATAATCTGGGGGTATTACTTCATGATACAACAAATCTAATCATAGAAAACAATTTTAAAAAAGAGACGTTGTTGGAAAATTTTTAGTTGTCATTCATTATATTCAAGTTTTACAAACGCAGGTCCAAAATCTAAAACATTATTTTGAATGATAATATGTTCAGCCACCTTCGAGTCCATGCCACTCCGTACCGCAACTTGCTCAATTACCTAAGATAAACATGCTAAAAAGGGTCAACACAAAGGTTGAGTGAAATTCATAGGTTTGAAATGTAATAGTTAAATACAAGTTATCATAATTGGAAATGTTGGTATTGCAGGAATAATTGTTATGAAGAACATTATTGTCATAGTGAACAGTATTATCACCCTAAACTCATGAATCACATAAAGAGAATAAGAGATATTAAAGAGATATTAGGAGATATTACCCAAAGAGATATTGGGAGATATTACCCAAAGAGATATTAGGAGATATTACCCAAAGAGATACTGGGAGATATTACCCAAAGAGATACTAAAGAGATATTGGGAGATACTACCCAAATAGATATTTCCATGTACCTAGGCAATAATATATCAGGATAGCATATAGTTTAGCATAACACTTGCATTCATGATTTATAGTAGGTGTCCGGATTTATAAGATATGTGAGAATAATGAATTCATTAAGTCTTTGAAAAGTAATCACATTGTTATGAGTATATAAAAGAGTTTGTAACAAGCTGTATCCCCTCGCGGTTTTATAAAACATGGTAAAATAAGTAAAGCGAGGTTAATGAATCTCACCTGAGATCGATGTAATAAATCTACTAAATGAAAGCTGAACGACCTTAATCTACAATCTTAACCGGGGAATGTTGATATAATAAAAAGATAATAAGACAGCCACTCATGCAACCTAGTAAACCTGAGTAAATATGTTGAGTCTTAGGAAGATTGTACTCTAGAACTTTAGTTTTAAGAGTTATGAGTTTGATTAAAGAGTTTGGAATTATTGTATCACCGTTCGGGCCATCATAATTCAGAAGTCATTCAGTAAATGTTTGAGGAGCTAGGGCACTTTAAATCGTAAACCCAACAACTCAGTCAGAACGTAATACCAAGATGAAACCTCTTAATATGAAGCTCCCTAGTATTGTGGTACAATATAGCTTCAGATGATCGTTTTTTTAAGCGTTTTATTAATAACTGGAAATGTTTAAGCACGACACCGTTTATTAAAGTTATGTCTGGTAATGTTTTGAATGTGTTTTTATACTTTTTCAAAATGTTACATTTTAGACCCTGGGTTTGGAAAATTGCAAGTAGACCCCTAGGGTTTGCATTTTTACGACTTTGGTCCTTCAACTTTGAAAGATATACCAAGTAAACCTTGGACTTTGAAAAGTGACATAATAGACCCCTATAGTTAATACGCTTTAATAAAATGACACTATTAGTCCCTTTTAGTTATAAGTTTCTGAAATTTATGATAATATTCCCCTTACATGGATTATAACTACAAACATGTCCGCAAATTGCCAGCAAGCTAATTTAACATTTCAATAGACCATTTATAGTTATAATAAACAAAATATGAATTTTAACAACACAAGTTTAATTTAACGATTCGTTAAGCCTAGGAAGGAAAAACGGGTCAAATTAGGGTTTTAAATTAAAACGCGCGGTTTTAAGAATAAATTATCTCATGACTTATAAAGCACTTATATTTTTAACATTATATAGAGCTTATTAGGATAGGTTATAATAATAGTTTACAGTTTATCTCATAGTTTACGTAAAAGACATGAGATTAGGGTTCGGGTGTACGAGTTTGGATCAAAAAGCATAACACTTAGGTTTTGAGTTCAAAGCATAATATTTATGATTTTATCAAGATCATAAGAACATTTGACGTTTTGAAAGCATAACTTCAGCCTTAGAGAACTCTGTTGAGCTTATCGCTGGAACGGGTTCAGAATCAGGACTTTCGCTTCGTAGGGGGGGGTCCACTAGATAAAAGACTCTCGAGCATCGTTTCTGGTTCATTTGCCTTCCTTCTATACTTGAGACTTCTTAAGATCACTAGGATCTATTAGATCAAAGTATTGCTTCTATAAGGTTATAGAGAGGGAAGTGGGGATGAAGAAAAATGAATGATTTAGGTATCCTATTATAGTAGTTTTAAAGCAAAGGAGTTTAAGGAACTTAGGTTTCTATTCATAGAACGTGTGAAGGGTCCCTAGTAGGTGATGTGATTGAAGCTATGGTTGAGTATGAGTGTCTAGGATATAGAATGGAATGTTGTGAGTGGTTTTGTGGGTGTTTGGGTGTCACGGCTTAGAGATGAGCTAACAAGGCCAGTCATGTGTCTTAAATTTTGGCCATGGAAAGGTAAAGCAGGATGGGTAGCTTCTTTAAGGGTTTCTAGAAGGGGTTCATGGAAGTTATTTGCACTTGGAATGGTTTGAAATGGTTCAAAATTGATGGTGAAAGGGTGCGGGCTGTTTTGGGGTTCGACTAGGGTTTCACAAGTTTTCAAGTCTTTATTTCGTGTATAAATGATTAAGGATAGTTTAATATATTATCCAAGGTCTGATATAGGAAGAATTAGCAAAGATTAGCAAATTGTTTGGGTAAAACGGATTAGAATAGAAGAAATGGGTCACAGGTTTGCATATAGGCATGTTTTAGGGTTTTCATGACTTCTGGTTTATACTTTGCATACTTTTGATTAGACATGATTAATACAGAATCTAGGCTTATATAAAGTTTTATCAATGCAGTTTGGTCGTTGGTTAATAAAATAAGTTTAAAAATTGAAAGAAATAAGCCGTGGCCTTGGTAACTTAGGTTCATATAAGGCTTTTAGGTTTTCTAGCTTTGTAATTCTCATACATGTTAAGAAAGTATGGTGTAATGATGATAAAAGGTTTTAAACTCATTTTATGGATTTACAAGACTCTTGGTTTCTTACTGAGATGAGAAGGTCTAAAAATGAAGTAAAACGGGTCAAAAACACAATTAAGGCTACAATTAGGGTTTTCTGGATTTGTTTCTTGTAAAATTGAATAGAATGATGAAATGATAAATGATTATGATGATGAAATTTGTAATTGTATGTTATATAACTTATTTAAGTATTGTTTAGTTTACAATGGATAAAAACGAAGAAACGAGTCATGGTTTAGAAACTAGCTCGGTTTTTAGGGTTTAGGGTTTTGAATTAGGGTTTTGAATGCAAAAAGAGGTATGAAAGCTTATGAATTGAATAATTAGGGTTTACACATTGTAGAATGAGTATAGTAGCTTGTACACAAGTTGTGGTGAAGAAATTGGAATGAAAACGGAGGTAAAATGGCTATTTTAGAGATCATGCTTAATGACTTGTATATTGAGCTTTTAAGGACTTGTACCTTTCTTTGGATAGAATGTATATTCATATGAGATGTTATGATACTTGTACAATGCTTATTACTTGTACATTCACTTTATATATTAATATTTTATGGAAATAAGGTTTAGAGGTATATGATAACGGTTTAAAGCCCGTTTAGATATAACGATGTAAATAGTACATTATAGGAATAATGTACCTTGTAAAAGGGATATGATGTTATTGACTTGACACTTATGGAAAGTTTGTTGACATATAGAGATGGATGGTCATAGATAGGTTGCGTGAGCTCGTCTACTTTAGTTATGCAAGTTACATGACATACTGAGATATTGACAATACAAGTAATGTAATAAAGCGAAAAATTTCCCCGTATAATTGTGATAATAGTAAAATAGGTTGATGAAAATTCTTGGGTTGTTATACTTCCTTCTTGAGGTCACGTTCGTATGTTGATCTAAACAAGGCAAGGAATTTTTGGGTTTAAAACATGTCAATGTACATGAATAAAGGGGTACTTATAGATTTGTGAAGCAGGATCAAGAAAAAGGGAGGCAGCCTATATATCACGAGTGTGTGTGGGATTTCATAAAAGAATCCATGAGCTTTATCTAAAGGAATTAGAGTCATGTTTAAATTGGTATAAGTACCTTTTTTATTTGCATTCCACCGGTTTGAGGCTTGCACAAGAGTATACATCTTAAATTGCTAAATTGTAGGACCACATGTGTTTTTTATCTAAGTTTTATTTAGTTTCCTAATTTATAGAAGTTAAAACTTTGGTGTAGATTGTTTTAAATGGATTTACCTTGATAGAATTAAATGGACATGCTCATATAACTTTTCTTGTCGTGAAAATGAATTAAACAATGAATAAGAAGGGAGCAGTAAAGTCATAATGATTTAGTAACTCTCTATCTAAATGTTAAATTTTTGTGCCTACGCGATTTAACTAAAGCGGTTTAAATGTAAGTAAACATACAAAACCCAATAAATAAAGGGAAAATGAAATAATTGGGATCGTCATATGACCTGAAAACATGGGGTGTTATAGTCTCCCTCGTTAAACAAGCCTTGTCCTCAAGGCTTAAGACGGGACACTTGACGACGGTGCGTTCTTAGTGAAGAGATATGGATACTTTTGCTTTAATTGGTCCTCACGTTCCTAGGTAAACTCAGGACCTCATTTAGAGTTCCATCTAACCTTAATGATGGGAATGGGACTTCTCTTCAATTGCTTGATTTCACGATCCATAACTTCTACTGGTTCTTCCACAAAGTGGAGCTTGTCATCAACACGTAGTTCTTCCAATGGAATCACCAGTGATTCATCACACAAATACATCTTCAAATTTGACACGTGAAACGTGTTATGAAGTCGACTTAATTGTTGTGGTAGCTTAAGTTTATAGGCAACAGTTCCGACTCTCTCGGTCACCTTGAAAGGGCTGACATACCTAGGGTTAACTTCCCGCTGCAAAATGCACAACATCCTTTCGCAGGTGAAACTATTAACAGGCCGCTTACCAACTTTAATACATAGTTTTAACGTCTAATGTTTGATACTCTTCTGTCCGGTCATGAGCACTTGGTTCCGTTTTTTATGTGGATGATCATCTCGTGATTTCATGAATTATTGCCAGACCAGTAAGCTACATCTCCAACTTCTGCCCAATCATACAGTGATCGACTACTTTCTCCATACAGTGCCTCCGAAAGTGCACCTTTATGCTGGTATGGTAACTGTTGTTGTAAGAGAATTCTACTAACGGTAAGTGTCTATCCCAATTCTTTCCAAAGTCTAACAAGCAAGCGCGTAACATGTCTTTTAAACTTTGGATAGTCCTTTCACTTTGACCGTTAGTTTCGGGATGATAGGCCTTACTCATGTCCAATCGAGTTCCCAATGCCTTATTAAGTGCTTTCCAGAATAGTGATGTAAATCTACCATCACGATCGGAGATAATAGAAACAGGCACACCATGTCGGGTGACTACTTCCTTCATGTAAAGCTTCATTAACTTCTCCATGGGATCCGTTTCCCTCATTGGTAAAAGTGACATTTTATGTAAGACGGATCAAACGGATCAACAAATGGTATCATAATCGTTTGTCCATCTTAGGGAGTTATTTGACGAAAAACCATGGTGATTTTCTCCCACTTCCATTCTGGAATCTCTATTGAGACTAGTAACCGGAAGGTTTTTTGATGCTCTGCCTTGAGACTTTAGAACAAGTCATACACATTTTAAGCCATAAGTGGCAATAATTTCTCACTTTATGTTATGGCCACCCATACAACTGCATAATTTTTGTACATCTATATCTGAAACCCGTATGAATAGAATATATTTTACTTATGATACTCGTGCAATGACAAGAGTCCTTAGAGGCCCATAACCCGGATAAACCAACTCCTGTTGTTTAAACATAGGGGGTTTTCGTCTGCAACGGGTTTCAATCTTTCCTTTGTAAGGTCTTGTCGGAGCATACCTCCAACATCTTCAGCAGTGAGGTTTTTAGGTTTTAACGCTTCGTTTGAAGCTTTAGGATTTGTTTAGGAAGATTCAAGCCAATAGTCATGACTAAGGCCTGGACCCTTAGGGGTTTAACCCTTTCTTTTCTGCTTAATGCGTCACAACTACATCGCCTCCCGGGTGATAACGAATGTTACAGTCGTAATCACTAAGCAACTCCAACTAACGCCGTTGCCTCATGTTCAACTCTTTTTGATCCAGGATATGTTGTAAACTCTTGTGGTCGGTAAATATGGTGCACCTTGTTCCGTATAAGTAATGTCTCCACATCTTAAGAGTGAACACTACAGCTCCAAGTTCTAGATCATGAGTTGTGTAGTTTTTCTCATGGATCTTCATTTGTCGAGAAGCATAGGCTATAACTTTCTTATTTTGCATAAGCACGGAACCCAAACCCTTATGCGACTCATCGCAATAAATAATGAAGTTTTCTTATCCTTTAGGCAAGGCCAAAATAGGTGCGCTACATAGCTTTTGTTTAATCAATTGAAATGCGGCTTTCTCCTTTTCTCCCCAGTCAAACTTTACATTTTTCTGAGTCAGCTTAGTCATTGACTTCGCTATCTTGGAGAAGCCCTCGATGAATCTGCGGTAGTAACCGGCATGTCCTAAAAATTGGCGAATCTCTGTTGGACTCTTAGGAGACGCCTAATCTTTAATTGACTCGATCTTTGTTGGGTCCACGTGGATGCCTTTGCTATCAATCACGTGTCCGAGAAACTGTACTTTTGGAATCCAAAATTCACACTTGGAAATTTTTTGCGTACAACTCCTCTTTCTTAAGCAACTCCAAAATTAATTTGAGATGCTCTTCATACTCTTCCTTGTTCTTTGAATAATTTAGTATATTGTCGAAAAAGACAATCACAAACTTATCCAAATAAAGTTTGCACACCCGATTCATGAGGTCCATAAATACTGTCGGTGCGTTTGTCAAACCAAAAGGCATTACTTGAAATTCATAATGCCCATACGCGTCCTAAACGCGGTCTTGGGAATGTCCTCTTCGCGAACTCTCAACTGATGGTAACCTGATCGTAAGTCGATTTTTGAGTAGACACTCGACCCTTGAAGTTGATCGAACACGTCATCAATTCTAGGAAGTGGATAACGGTTCTTCACCGTTAACTTGTTCAGTTCATGATAATTGATGCACATGCGAAAAGATCCGTCTTTCTTCTTGATGAACAAGATCGGGGCTCCCAATGGTGAAGAGTTGGGTCTTTTAAATCCCTTGTCGGATAGTTCTTGAAGTTGTTCCGCCAGTTCTTTCATTTCGGATGGTGCCAACCGATAAGTCGCCCCGTGCTACAGGTGCGGCACCTAGCACCAAATCAATTTGGAACTCTACTTGTCGAGCTGGTGGAATACCCAGCAAGTCTTCAGGAAAGTCTCTGATAATCGGTACGTCCTCAAGTCGCTTCTCCTCCGACTTGTCTTTGTCTTCCTTCGTGGTAATGTGTGCCAAAAAGACATCACATCCCTTTGACAAATACTCTTGTGCCTTAGTGCACGAAATGATATTCAGCTGGGATTCTTCCCTTTGGTGGTTTCTATTGCCTTGAAAAATTAACATCTCTCTTCCGAAAGGAACTCGCACAATCTTCTCGTTACAGATGATCACTCCATGATACTTTGTTAACCAATCCATTCCAATAATGACGTCAAAACTACCGAGTAGACCGCGCAAGCAAGTCGATGTTAGAAAGGGTTGTTTCATGAAGTTTAGAATGCAACCACGAATTATGGGGTGTTACCTCCTATGATTTCCAGAAACATTAATCTAATCATAATGACTTTCTAACGTAGTGGGGGTAATGTTAATCAAGGCACTAAAGGTATTAGATACAAATCTCCTATCCGCACCAGTATCAAACAAAATTGTAGCATAACGGTTTTTGAAGTAAAACGTACCCGTGATGACGTTAGAGTCTGGGCTAGCATCTCTTCCTCCCAAAGCATAAGCTCTTCCTTGAGCTGTGCCATTCCCGTTGCTATTCCCACGGTTCTTTAGTTTTAGGCAATTCTTCTTGATCTGACCGGTGTTACTACATTCATAGCATGTTCTTGCCTTTTGATTCTTCTTCTTCTTGTTGTTGTGTTGTTATTGTGTTGTTGTATTTTGTATTGACCCGACAATCATTAGTAGCATGATCATACCTCTCGCCGTTTCTACATTTGGGTACACATTGCCCGGTGTGGTGGTAATTGCACTTGGTACACAGAGGTAGAGTTCTAGTATAAGCCTTCTTTTCACCAGGGCCAGCAGTGTATGCCCTAGATACATTTTGCTTCTTGTGAGGTTGTTGATTATTTCTTGATGAATCATCAGCCTTCTTTTGTTGTCATTCTGTCTTTCCGCATAAGTGCGTAGTTTCTGATCCATTAAGTCGTTGGCCAACTATATAGCCTCATCAAGAGTTTTGGGTCTTGCAGACATGACATTCCTATGAATGTTATCAGGAAGTCCACTGATGTACTTGTCAATCTTTTTGGTCTTATCAGCAAGAAATTTGGTGCACATCAAAGCTAGTACATGACATGCTGCGTAGCGTGCAACATCGTTTTCCACTGACCCCTGAAGATCCATAGTTCTATTCAAGTTTCTGATTTTTACCTTTGGACAAATAATTGTCGCAACTCATCTGAATTTCCACCAAGTCTTAAGCATAGCCGCATTTGGTATGTGCTTAATTACACATCTCATTTTCTAAAACGGACTTAATGACTAAAAAAACGGTACCAAAGAACATTGTCTTTGAAAGTTCTGCATTTGAATTATTGCAGGAACTGATATTAAAAAAGAAAAGCCAAAACGGCCAAACTAAGCACGGATGGAATAGTCAAAAATCAATCCAGAAGCCAAAGTCAATCAAAGTCAAAAGTCAGCCACAAGAAGAAAATACAACTTGAGAGGCAAAACTGCTACACTAAGTTTTATTACAAAGAAAAAGATACAAGGGTCAAAATTGCAAAACCGGGCAATGAAGTTATAAGAAGTGAGGGACCAAAGCCTGCAACCTACCCAAACTCCTTTTTTCCCGCCCAAAACAAAACCCAGGTATAACTAGGCAACTTGGACATGTCGTCCCATACTTCTACCCTGCAAAACACTCAACACCCTAGAAAAATCATTTCAACCACTCCTCTACCACCCCCCTGTATAAGTGCCATGATGGCAATCCTTCACCCTTCCCAAGTATTTTCGAAGGGGGGGGGGTGGGGGGGGGGGGGGGGGGGGGGGGGGGGGGGGGGGGGGGGGGGGGGCATGATTGACTCCAAAAAGCCACAAAAGGAAAATGAAGGAAGGGATTCTTGGTTATAGAATCACCTCACACAACAAGCACACTTGGTTTTTGTCTCTACAAAGAAACACAGAAGAAAGAGGAGATAGAAGTCCAAGAGAAGAAGACTTCGGCTATAAATAGAGTCTTTTGTAAACTTTGTTGGTAGTTAGTTAAGTTAGTAACTAGTTAATCTTAGAATTTCTTAGTTTAATTTTCAGTTTTTA
This sequence comes from Tanacetum coccineum, assembly GCA_026074375.1. Classification (NCBI taxonomy): domain Eukaryota; kingdom Viridiplantae; phylum Streptophyta; class Magnoliopsida; order Asterales; family Asteraceae; genus Tanacetum; species Tanacetum coccineum. The sequence continues at coordinate 71,821 of BQNB010007947.1, read as the reverse complement.
AAGTCATTTACAGCTTTTACTTCACTTTGTAACACTTTTCAAGTTTTATGCAATTCGAGTTTTAAGTCAATTACAATTCCAAGTGTTAAGTTTTTTAATTGTGTTTGTTTTGTTTCAAGAAGCTCTCATACAGCTTGCTTACAAGCTGTTTTAAACTAAGTGAACCTAAAAGTTAATTAGAAAGAGAAAATACTAAAATCATCTCAAATACACCACCAGCGTATTTTATGGATGATAGCCATTTCTGGATTGGCCTAGGACACTGACACTAGCTTGTTTATTGCAAGCTAGAGCTTGTAGATTCTCCTTGGTTGTAGCCCTGTTTTGAGCAAGGGTGTTGTAAGTTTTCTCTTTCTCTTGTTTTCTAGTACTGCAGAACTGATTATCAGTGGCTTAATTTGATACTTACATTTCTTTTTATTGCTTTATCATGATGTTTAGTGCCTGTTTTGCTTAATTGTTAGTCTGAAAATAGTTTGTGTCACTTTCTTAGTTAGTATTGTTAGTTCATTTAATAAAACTGTTAGTATTGAGTTAACACTGTTAGAAAATTTTAGCTTATTTAAGTGCTCATTCTTAATGAAAGTCTGCTTATAAGTGTCTTATTTTGTTATTGGATAATCTGTTTTTAAACAGTATGAAAAGAAAAATGATTTTTTTGAAAACTTGAGGGTGTTGTTAGAACAACAGTACCTACTCCAGGGGTGGTTGGTTAGTAACTGCTGGGTCATTTTTCATTGGATTTCAAAGCTAGCAGTACTAACTTAAAGCTAGCAGTACTAACTATAAAGTTAGTACTGACTAGTTAAAACAGTTAGAACTGTGGATCATATATTTATCACTTATTATTTCTCTTATTTAAGATTCACTTAGCTTTTTAGAGTAGATTAAACCATTTTCCTGTACTGTTTTAAGCTTATTTAAGCTTATTTTCTTTTCAAAGTATTTTCAATAGTGTATCAGTTTGTAGCTTTTTAGCTTATTTGCCATTATAGTTTATTCTAGTTGCTTATTCTTATTACTGAGTGCTTATTAGGGTTAGATAAATATCTGTTTTAGCTTATTTGCTTATTTCTTGTTTCATTGTGTTTTGTTTAAGCTAGCAGTACTAACCTTAAGCTAGCAGTACTAACTTAAAGCTAGCAGTACTAACTCCAAGTTAGTACTGTTAGTTAATACTGCTAGTGCTGTTGTTAGTACTGCTGAGTTCTCCTGCTTAGCTTAGCTTAATTGTTTGCTGAATTTGCTTATTTAGAGTTAGTCTAGCTTATTTGTTTTGTTTTATGCTTATTCCAGCTTATTTGTGTCTTAGTTTAAAAAGTTTTAAGTGTTTGTACCATTTCTAGCTTTTATTCTTGTTCCAGCTTATTTTCTTTGCTTCTCTTCTCGTGCATTTGCTTATCAGTGTTAGTGCCCAATCATATTCACATCCGTGTCATACTCAATCATCAATCATCAATCCGTAATTTGATTTTCCATTCAAGCCTCGTTGGGACATAACTAATAAAAAAAAAAAAAAAACAAAACCGACCCGGGAACACTCTATACTGCTTTCGGTTACATTGGTCTCGCGTGATTTTGTCCCTTGTTGTATGTTTATATTTGTTTATATTTATCTATGTATAAATAGGGGTGAGTTCACGCGAGTCAAATTTTTGGCGCCGCTACCGGGGAGGCTGTGAAAAAGAATATCGTTATGTTTGACAATTTGAGTTTAAATCTGCGAATATTTTCTTTATAAAAACATAAAAAGTACAAAAATATTTTTTAGTTTCTTTTATTAGTATAATTATCATCTAAAAACAAGAGAAAAAACCAAAAATATAAAAACATTTTCCATAACAAGAAATAAAATTCACAAATTGGTAAAAATACCAAAATATAATATTCTCAATTGAGGTATTATCACAATAACTTCCGGTGAACTTGTTGGTTCCCAACTCGAACAAAAGATTTAAAAACTTGCCATTTGTGTCTCTTACGACATACGGCTCACCTTGAAAAGTTAAACAAACTATAAAGTGGGTATAAGGAGGGTTGTTCCAAGGAACTACGACCCGAAAGGAGAAATAAGCTTCGCGCTATTCCTACTCCTCCGCTCACCTGTGCATTTATCATTTTTGAGAGCTACCATGAAGTAAGTAGATTATTTGGTTAACGTTGTCCTATCTCATTGTCCGGTAAAATACATTGTGAATAAATCATATAAAAAAAATTTTAGTGTAAATTTTCTTTTTAAATTTCTATTTTGTGCATGCGCACCGTTCCATCTCGTAAATGTCGACAACAACAAGTCCGACAAACTTCTGTTGAACCATCAAATCTTGAGAAACCAAATAACAATCCTCCCATAGTTACGATGGCAGATAATCGTACTATGGCACAATTTCTCGAAGCACCCACCGAGGGTCACGAGGATGCGATCGATGTTCCCGAAATTACCGCGAACAACTTTGAAATCAAGCATGGTCTACTTAATCTGGTTTCAAAACAAGCAATTTTGGACATGATAAAGAAGACCCACATGCCCGACATCCGATATTCAACAAGATCACTTCGATGATGAAGTTCCCAAACCGTCCCGAAACGTCGGTTAAGCTTATGCTTTTCCCATTTTCCCTCGAGGGAGCAGCCATTAGCTTGAAAAAGAGCCCCCTCAATCAAATCTTACATGGGATGATCTTGTTTGGAAGTCATTAACAAATCTTCCCTCCCTCTTAAACCAACAAATCTTCGAAATGAAAACACTAGATTTCAACAAAAATTTGATTAAACATTTTACGAGGCATTGGGTGGAGGGTGGACCGTTTCAATGATCTTCTAGGGGATGCCCGCATCATGGGTTTTCCAGAATTGCATCAACTCGATACCTTCATATATCCAAAATTCGAATTGATCAAGATTCATTTAACTCCGCTGCGGTGGTAACTTTCTGGATAAAATTCCTCGAGAATGCCTAAAAATCATCGGAGAGCAAGTCCAAAGTTCATCAATCACGAAGCAAGGCATTGCCTTCCAAAGTGGGTCGAGCTCTTTCTAACCCCAGCAGTTTTCATCCGCTGTTGCTGAGCTGAAGATATGGTTAGAGCGATTGATTCTAGATTAAGAAAACCCAAACGCCAGCTCCCGCTCCTGTAAAAGCATCGAGCAATTTGTGTAACCTGCGGGGGTGTCATTCCTTAAACAAAATTGTCCAGCCACCGCTGCAACATTATCGTGACAATATCCAAGCATAACGTGTCACAAGCCTGCAGTTAACTACAACCAAGGGAATGCCAGTTACCGACCTCAGATGGTCGCAAACCAAATTCGACCTCCCGGTTTTCCTCCTATTCAAAACAACCAAAACCGGGGGATCAATTTCAACCAAAATCGGGGGATCAATTTTAACCAAAAATGGGTATAAACAATCAAGGACAAATTACCCACACCCAGATTAATCAACCCCCGACTTTTCAAGCTCCACTTACCAAGCTCCAGTTCCACCAGCCCCAGGTGTGTCAAAGCCATATTTTTGATAACTACGTCAAAGCCAATTACGCGGGTTTTTAAGCAAATATCAAATCAAATGGCAAATATAACGGACCTGATCACCAAATTCGTAAATAGTAATACCGCTTCTACTTTGGGTTCGGGTTCTCTTCCAAGCAACACATTGCAAACCCCAAAAGTATGAAAGCGAATCACTACCCGAAGCGTGTTCCTATAATGACCATTAAATTTCATCTCCTCCTAAAGAGAAGGAAAATGAACCCGAGGTGACAAAGGATACGGTGCAACCAAGCACCAAAAACATCCAACCTCCAGTGGTCCAAACTAATGACCAAATTGGTGAGCCCGTTGTTGCTTCAAAAACTAAACCAACCTTGCCTTATCCTTCAAGGGCCAACAAAGAAAAGCTCCGTGAAAAAGACAATCTTCTAGCTTCAAAATTTATGGAGATTTTTTGGAATCTCCATTTCGAGCTAAGTTTCGCGGACGCTCTCCTACACATGCCCAAATTTGCACCAATGTTTAGAAAGCTCCTCAATGACAAGGATAAGATGATTGAGTTGACAAAGACACCGGTAAACGAAAATTGCTCGGCAGTTATCCTAAAAAAGTTTCTCGAGAAACTAGGAGACCCCGGTAAAATTCATATACGCGAGTGATGTTCCAGGATGAATGAATGCTTAAGCCTTGGCCGAATCTCGATGCAAGCATCAACCTAATGCCTCTCCTCCATTGAAAGAACTTAAGTCCTCCCAGCATTTGACCAAATACCCGAATGATTTATTGAACTTGCCGACCGAACGATTTCTACTCCCACCGGCATCGCCGAGGATGTTTTCGTGAAAGTTGGAACGTTCTTCTTTCCTGCCGATTTTGTGGTCGTTGATTACGTTGCCGATCCTCGGGTTTATGAGCTCCCTAAAGCTTAGGAAGACCTTTCTTGAGGACGCACGTGCCTTGATAGATGTTCACGGTGAACAAATGACCCTTAGCACGAAGACTAATCCGAGACCTTCAAAGTTGTTGAATACTAATATTTCCATACAATATCATTGAATCGGTTAACCGAGTCATGTTATTGACATTGCTTGTGAAGAATATGTTCAAGAGTACTTGAAATTTTCTTATAAAGTGGCAATCCCACTTCTACTTCTGACTTACGATCGATTCTTGCTCTCCATCTTTCACTCCCTTCGGAGGAAGTGATTTTCTAATGGAAGAGAATCGATGAATTCTGAACATGATGGATGTCGAAACCGGGTGTTCAAAGGCATCCATATTCTGATGGACATACTGCTTACCTTAAGGAAATTGTTTAATGTGTGATCATAAGACCCAATCTCCCTCCATCACCAGTTTGTGAAATTAATGTGCCTGAAAAGGTCAAATCTTCATGTGAAGATCCTCCCGACCTTGAACTCAAAGACTTACCATCCCATCTTGAGTATGCGTTTTTGGAGGGTGATGACAAATTACCCGTCATAATCGCTAAAAACTTAAAAGATGAGGATAAAACCGCCCTGATCAAGGTTCTTAAGTCACACAAACATGCCATAGCTTGGAAGATTTCTGATATTAAGGGATAAACCACAATTTTTTGCACCCATAAGATTTTGATGGAGGAAAATGGCAAACCCGTAGTTCAACATCAGAGAAGAGTTAACCCCAAAATCCATGAGGTTATTAAGCAAGAAGTTATCAAACTTCTTGATGCAGGGTTAATTTACCCTATCTCTGACAGTCCCTGGGTAAGCCCGGTTCATTGTGTCCCTAAGAAGGGAGGCATAACCGTGGTGAAAAATGAAGAAACGAATTAAAACCACTAGGTTGGTTACGGTAGGAAAGTTTGCATCTATTACCAAAAACTCATGATGCAACCTCGTAAAGACCATTTTCCCTTTACCATTCATGGATCAAAATGCTTGAAAGATTAGCCGAAAAATACTATTGCTTTTTGGACGGATTCTCTGGCTACTTTCAGATCCCAATTGACCCACTTGATCAAGAGAAGACTACCTTCACCTGCCCTTACGGGACATTTGCCTATCGTCGCATGCCTTTTGGGTTATGCAATGCACCGGGCACGTTCCAAAGGTGTATGGTTGCAATCTTTCACGATATGATGAGAAAACCATGGAAGTCTTCATGGATGATTTCTTGGTTTCGGTGATTCTTTCTCCTCTTGCCTTTCCCATTTTAGACAAAATGCTCCAAAGGTGTGAAGACACCAATCTTGTGCTAAATTGGGAAAAATGCCACTTTATGGTCAATGGAAAGCATAGTCCCTTGGCCATAAATTTCTAAATCAAGAATTGAGGTTGATAAATCAAAAGTTGATGTCATTACAAAATTGCCTCATCCACTACCGTGAAGGGTATCGCAGTTTTTTCTTGGCACGCCGGATTCTACCGACGATTTATTCAGGATTTTTCCAAAATCGCCCGGCCTATGACCCACCTCCTTGAAAAAGAAACTCCGTTTATCTTCTCGAAGGAATGCATCAAAGCATTTGAAACCCTTAAGATGAAGTTAACCCAGGCTCCAATTCTAGTTGCTCCCGATTGGGACTTGCCCTTTGAAATCATGTGTGATGCAAGTGATTTTGATGTTGTGGCAGTCCTCGTGCACGTAAGCTCAATTACTTCCAGCCGATACACTATGCAAGCAAAACTATGACCGAGGCTCAAGCACATTACACTACAACGGAAAAGGAATTACTTGCCGTAGTGTATGCTTTCGAGAAATTCCGGCCATATCTTGTCTTGTCCAAAAGCATAGTGTATACGGACCATTCGGCTCTCAAGTACCTGCTTGCTAAGCAAGATGCTAAGCCAAGTTGCCTCCGTGGATTTGCTGCTCCAAGAATTTGATGTCGTTATCCGTGATAAAAAAGGAGCAGAAAATCTCGCCGCAGACCACCTTTCCAGACTTGAAAATCCCCATCAAAGTAAACTCGAGAAAAAGGAAATTACGGAAACATTTCCTCTCGAGACACTTGGGATGGTTACCTTTCGTGGTGATGATAATGCCCCGTGGTTTGCCGATTTTTCAAACCTACCCACGCGGGGAATTTTGTGATCAAAGGAATGTCATTCGTCTCAGCAGAAAAGAAAGTTTTTCAAGACGTCAAACACTACTTTTGGGACGACCCCTTTCTATTCAAGATCTGTGCTGACCAAGTAATTAGGCGTTGTGTTTCGGGGCAAGAAGCTTTTGACATTCTTAAAGCTTGCCACAGTGGACCCACTGGGGGACACTACGGTGCCAATTACACCGCTAAAAAGATCTTTGATTCAGGTTTCTATTGGCCCACGATCTACAAGGAAGGCAAAATTTCGCAACGTGATGAGATGCCTCAAAACTCTATCCAAGTTTGTGAAATCTTTGACATGTGGGGCATTGATTTTATGGGGCCATTCCAGTCTTCAAGAGGAACAAATAATACTCGTGGCCGTTGATTATTTATCAAAAAGGTTAAAGCAAAAGCGCTCCAACAATGATCCGAGTTGTTGCAATTTCTTAAATCTCACTTCGCCAGATCGATGCCCCTCGTGCAATCATAAGTGATCGCGGAACCCAATTTTGCAATGACCAATTTACAAAGGTCATGCTTAAATACGGAGTCACTCATTGTCTCTCAACACGTATCAGCCACAATACAAAAGGACAAGTGAGGTATCCAATCGTGGTTTGAAACGAATTCTTGAAAGGACCGTGGCGAAAATTGTGCACTTGTCATAAATTAGATGACGCACTTTAGGCTATCCGCACACTTTACAAACAACCATCAGGTGTACTCCATACAAGTTATGTGCGTGAAGCATGTCATTCTTCGATTGAGCTCGAGCACAAGCTTACTAGGCCCTTAAGCATACAAACTTTGATATCAAACGACGGTGATCACAGAAAAGTTCAACTCAATGAACTTAATGAACTATCCGTGATCATGCCTATGAAAACTCTTTGATCTACAAAGAGAAAACAAAGTGAATCCATGACTCCAAGATCAAAAACCGCATTTTCAACATCGGTGATCGAGTCCTCCTCTTTAACTCTAGATTGAAGATTTTCTCGGGCAAGCTTAAGACCCGCTGGAGTGGACCATTCACTGTAAACCAAGTTTTTCCCATAATGGCACGTCGATTATCCCAAAACTCTGGGCCAAATTTCAAAGTGAATGGTCATCGTTTGAAGCACTACTTTGGAGGGGACGTACCATAATTGGTAGTCCCGGATCTCCAGACGTTCCCTATGGACCAATAAATTCGAGGGACGGGTCAAACATAGCGACCTTAAACAAGCGCTTCATGGGAGGCACCCCATGCTTATCGTAGTATTGTGTAAAAATGAATAAGTATTTTCTTGTTTGTGGAGCTCCCTCTTCCATTTACCCGTGGTTTCATGTTTGTGTTGTTAATTGTCCAGGATTGCCCGGATTGTTAAGACTCCCGTGCTTGTATTTTTATCAAGAGTTTCACTTCCTCAGCTTCATTTTGGGAATCTAATATCCTAATATAATCGACTAACGTTTTATCTTTTGGCACACTTAATAAACGGCCTTAGATTTACGTAGGTGCCCCTTTCAAAACATCAAGGACGATGTTCAATTCTAGTATGGGGGGGGGGACTTCGATTTGATTTTTGCCTATAGCCGATGATATCATGTTAACCCGTTTTTTTATACCCACCTTAAGTTTTTAAGTCAAAAAAAAATGAAAAAATTTAAAAATTTTCAAAAATAAAATAAGTGTTTTGTCACAATTTCGACTCTCCTAATGGTAAAATGAGAAAAAATTTTTGACTCGATCAGGCGTGTTGTAGCCCTATCTAGTTCCTCAATTGTAGGCTAATCTTTCACGAAATCTATGCTTCGAATTTTTAATAAGGTGAAAGAACAAGAAGTGATAGAGTTAAATAGAAGTTATGTGCTGAGAAAGATTCTCTAAAGCTTATATGAGTTACTTGTGAGCTTTACTCCATAGCTTCAATCACCTAATCATAAGTGCTCATTTCAATTCAACTAAGTTTAATCGATGTTTTTAGAAAAAGCTTCAAATTTGTAACTTGATTCTTTAAAGCGAGTTTTTCTGTTCTTATTGAATTTGAAAGTTAAAATGCCAAAGAAGCATGAATGAAATATGAATGCAAAAATGCACAAGTATAAAATTATGCCAATGAAGCATACATTTGAGTATATGGAGCAAGTAAAAGATGTGTCGTGATATCCCACTCCGCTAACTACGAGGTGGGGGTTCAAACTAAGACATCTTTACTTCTAGGGATTTGGTGTGTTGTGATATCTCACCAGGAAGGCAGAGGTCTAGAGTAGGGTTCAACTAAGACACCTATCCTTATGCCATAATTAGAAGAAGGTGTTGACGTGATTTCCCTCTACAGCTAGCAACGGGGTGGGTTTTCAAACTAAGAACACCGGTCGTTGGTTGTGATATCCTACTAGGGAGTGAGGCCTAGGTAGGTGTTCAAACTAAGCAACGCATTCCTAGCTTCAAGTTACAAGGTCCTAATAAGTTGTTGCTTTGAGTCGTGATTCATCTTGAATTACGACTATGGAAATAAGTTGATCTATGGTTGAGTTGATATGAGTACACACATTTAAATCATATATCCATGTTGGGAGTTAAAAGTTCACATGTCATAAACTATGAGTGCCTGTAACATTTAGTACTTATATCGACAATGATCTTGTTTAATTGCTTGGTTTGGATCTAGTGAAAAATCGGGGATGATGAATTTATCCGTCAGGACATCCGTAGATTATTCTATGGACGCTTCTCATTCTATGATCCCAATGTTGATAAAATAAAGGAAGTCCACAAATAGTATATTTTTTTTTTTAAGAAGTTAAGTAAAAATAAAAAAAAGAAAATAAAAAATATATATTTAGGGATAGTTAGTGTACATATAAAAAATGGTGAAAACGGGACTTGTCGAAGCTATTGATTCTTTAGTTCCCCTTGACGAACACTTTGCTACTTTTCGAGGTTATTAGTCGAGGGGGATTAAGATTCTTGGTTTCTTGAGTGTTTACTTCATAACATTGCGTGAGGACACGGCAATACCTTAGTATGGGGGATTTTGGTATGTGCTTAATTACACATACCATTTTCCATTAAAAACGGACTTAAATGACTAAAAACGTACCAAAGATACATTGTATTTGTATGTTTTGCATTTGAATTATGCAGGAACGGATATTCAAAAAGAAAGCCAAAAACGACCAAACCAAGCACGGGATGGAAAAGACAAAGTCAATCCAAAGCCAAAGTCAGTCAAAGTCAAAAGTCAAGCACAAAAACCCAAGAAGAAAATACAACTTGAGGGGCTAAAACTGCCAAACCTCAAGTTGTATTACAAAAGAAAAAGACAAGGGTCGAAATTGTAAAACCGGGCAATGAAGTTATAAGAAGTGAGGGACCAAAGCTGCCAACCTACCCAAACTCCTTTCTTCCCGCCCAAAACAAAACCCAGGTACAACTAGGCAACTTGGACATGTCGTCCCATACTTTTACCCTGCAAAACACTCAACACCCTAAAAAATCATTTCAACCACTCCTCTACCACCCCCCCCCCCTGTATAAGTGCCATGTTGGCAATCCTTCACCCTTCCCAAGTATTTTCGATGGCTATGATTGACTCCAAAGAAGCACAAAAGAAATTGAAGGCTGAGATTTGTTTTAGAATCACCTCACACAACAAGCACACTTGGTTTTTGTCTCTACAAAGAAACACAGAAGAAAGAGGAGATAGAAGTCCAAGAGAAGAAGACTTCGGCTATAAATAGAGTCTTTTGTAAACTTTGTTGGGAGTTAGTTAAGTTAGTAACTAGTTAATCTTAGAATTTCTTAGTTTAATTTTCAGTTTTTAAAGTCATTTACAGCTTTTACTTTCAGCTTTGTAACACTTTCAAGTTTTAATGCAAATTTGAGTTTTTAAGTCAATTTACAATTCCAAGTGTTAAGTTTTTTAATTGTGTTGTTTTGTGTTCAAAAGCTCTCAATACAGCTTGTTTACAAGCTGTTTTAACTAAGTGACCCTAAGAAGTTAATTAGATAAGAGAAAATCACTAAAATCACTCTCAAATACACCACAGCTTATTTTATGGATGATAAGCCAGTTCTGGATGGTTAAGAGACACCACTAGCTGTTTAATGCAAGCTATAGCTTAGTAGATTCTGTTAGCCTTTTTTGAGCAAGGGTGTTGTAAGTTTCTCTTTCTCTTGTTTTCTTAGTTACTGCAGAACTGATTATAGTGCTTAATTGTTACTTACATTTGCTTGTTTATGCTTTATCATGATGTTTAGTGCCTGTTTTGCTTAATTGTTAGTCTGAAAATAGTTTGTGTCACTTTCTTAGTTAGTACTGTTAGTTCATTTAATAAAACTGTTAGTATTGAGTTAACACTATTAGAAAAATTTAGCTTATTTATGTGCTCATTCTTAATGAAAGTCTACTTTTAAGTGTCTTATTTGGTTATTGGATAATCTGTTTTTAAACAGTATGAAAAGAAAATTGATTTTTGAAAACTTTAAGGGGTGTTTAGAACAAGCAGTACTAACTCCAAGTTAGTACTGCTGGAGTTAGTACTGCTGGTTCATTTTCTTGGATTTCAAAGCTAGCAGTACTAACTTAAAGTTAGTACTGATAGTTAAAACTGTTAGTACTGGTGGTCCATTTTAGCTCATCAGCTTATTATTTCTGCTTATTTAAGATTCACTTAGCTTTTTAGAGTAGATTAAACCATTTTCCTGTACTGTTTTTAGGAGTAAGCTTATTTAAGCTTATTTTCCTTTTCAAAGTATTTTCAATAGTGTATCAGTTTGTAGCTTTTTAGCTTATTTGCCATTATAATTTATTCTAATTGCTTATTCTTATTACTGAGTTCTTATTAGGGTTAGATAAATATCTATTTCAGCTTATTTGCTTATTTCTTATTTCATTGTGTTTTGTTTTTAAGCTATCAGTACTAACCTTAAGCTTAGCAATACAAACATAAAGCTAGCAGTACTAACTCCTAGAAATACTATAAGTAAAAACTGCTAGAGCTGTTGTTAGTACTGGCTGATTACTCCCTGCTTAGCTTTAAAGTTGCTGAATTTGCTTATTAGAGTAGTCTAGCTTATTTGTTTAGTTTAAAGCTTATTCCATCATATTAATGTGTCTTTGATAAAAAATATTAAGTGTTTGTACCGATTTCTAGCTTTAATTCTTTCCAGCTTATATCCTTTGCTTCTCTCTCGAGCATTAGCTTATCAATAGTTAGAGCCCAATCATATCACATCCGTGTCCATACTCAGTAATCAATCATCAATCCGTAATTTGAATTTCCAATCAACCTCGAAGAGACCATACGACCCGTGAACACTCATATACTGCATCCGGTTACAATTGGTCCTCGCTAGATTTTGTCCGCTTGTTGTATGTTTATATTTGTATAATATTTATCTAAGTATAAATGGGGTGATTCCGCGAGTCAAGCCATCATGACCTAAGTTCTTCACATGCATATTCCACCAGTTAGTGTACACTAGCAGAGTGCAGGTAGCGAACTTCACTTGATTGTCAATGGCACAACCGCTAATGTGAAATACTGATTCTATCTTTTTGATCCATTGAGACAGGCCGACAACGCCTTCAGTTCCCTTGAAGTTCAAGGGTTGGCATTTCATGAAATCAGTGTAGGAACAGACACGTACAGGTTGCACAGGCCTTCTGAGTCCTCTACCACGAAATTGTGGCTTTGCATCATCCTGAGTATGGGTAAGAGTTCTTTGGATTGCCTAAAAAAATAAAAAAAAAATAAATTATTTTGGTAAAAAAAAAAATAAAAATTCGATCATAGCTTGAATGGATTCTGGAGTCATGGCGTTGTTTGCTCCTTGTCTTGTTACAGGCATGATTCTACTAATCACAAGAACACAATGTATGTAGATATAATTACAATGTCGATACAAATGGATATGATAATAATAATTACACCACAACACAATGGAGAATGAATAAAATGAAATCAACCATAACATAATACATCAACATTTCATAACATAATGTCGAATCGTACATGATTTGTTTGGATACAAAATGACCACTAATGATCTAGTACAGAAAATGAAAATACGTCCTAGAGTCTATTAGCTGGGAGTTACCCATAAAACTTAATAGACTATACAAGATAGCTAGAAATGAAAAGTACAACTAACAGCTACTGCCGGTGTCCTCCACCGTATCAATCTGAGCTCTAGCCTCTAGTACATGGGTACGCATCATCTGTCTGACTGCATCATCCTCAGCTCTCTGGCGCTGCCACTCCATACGACTCATGTGAGTCTCTAGTGTCTCAAGTCGCGCCAATAATGCCCTGTTCCGAGCCTCAGAACTAAGGTAAGCCTGGCTTACCTCATGCAACTCTGTCTCGTAAGCGGTCCTCTGGCCTCTCACTACATCAATCTTGAGTCTAATGTCTCTGCGGTCAGTGCGAGCGTCATGCAGCTGTGTATAGAAATCCTCACTCTCTTGCCTGCGAACCTATGCTTGGCAGCTGACCCTTAAGTTGACTTCCTCAATGGAAGTCATCATCCTATGCTTAGAAGCCTATAAAGCTCTAACATAACCAATATCCTCTCCTTTGTCAGCAGCTCTAGCAACAGTCCGAGTATCATGACCAGGACTACGAATCAAACCCTGTCCTGCCTCAACAGTATCAACAAAATCATACAGACCTCTAGGTGGTCTAGCAGCAGCATTAGCGGAACTCTCTGCTACGTCACACCCAGGTAGGGGAGCAGTAAGTACAAATCTCCTCCGAGGTGGCCTGTCCTCCTCGGGGATGTCATCTCTCATACGAATCATGGCTGCCCTATGATCTAGTGGTGCCTGGTCATAGGTGGGGCTGGTGGGTGGTATAGGTGCGGCATCATGCTCAGCAATGCGTGCCTCCATGGATGCTGACATAGGTAGCTCAAGTCTGACAGTCTTCCGTGCCCTACGGAGACGTGTCTGAGAAAAAGGGACCCTAGCCTGAGGTGATCTAGGTGTAGGTGCAGACTCATCAGTCTCAAATGCCTCTGTATCCCCAGCTGAGGGAACATGGTCAACAACATGTACCGCAGAAGGGTCGGCCGGAGCTAGGTGCTCCTCTTTCTCCTCGTCCTTAAAGGGCTCCTCGTCCTCATCATCAGTATCATCATCATCGGAGGGCTCATCATCACTGTCCTCTCAATCAGCAGGGTAGTCAGTATGGTCCTCCTCGGGATCCTCCTCTGGATCCTCATCGTCATCCTCAGGCTCATCTGGATAATCAATAGAATCCTCCTCCATCGACTTCGAGTCAGCAATGTGTCCAGGTGACTCAGTAGTCGGTGAAGCATCATCAGCATAAGGCTGATCCTTGACCTGAATGTCATCATCTGATGGTGCATGGTACTCCGGGTGCTCTGGCTCTAGAACTTATACCGGTACATGCTCGTCCAACTCCATGGGATCAGGTACATAAGTAGGTGATAGTGGGTGTTCCTGCCCTTGTTGGGCAACCTCCTCATAGGGGTCCATCTCCGGAAGCTCACCGGCATTCACAAGTGGAATACCCCATGATAGTCCATTCGAATCAGAGGATATGGACGTATAGGTGACTGTAGACGATGCGTTGTCTGATGACATGGCTAATCTGTAACCATAATATAAACTCGTATAAGTATATTATATAAGACCCTCAGTAATATATGTAACGTAATATTAACACTTATATAACCTATGTAACCACTTAGTATAATTAACTAATGCTAAAATGATGCATGACATGTAAGCATGTATATTAGATGCAATTATATGCAACACTACCCGTTTGCATGCATGTCCCTTTGAAAACTTTTGACTGACACAATGTTTGAAAAATGGTTATAGGCCAAGTAAAAACATTTGACATGGTTCTATATAACCTTGGCTCTGATACCAATCTGTAACACCCCCAAATTAGGCCACAACGGAATATGATGTTCCAGGGGTATTACTTCATAGATCAATAGCACAAGATATAAGAACGACCTATATAAGAGTCGTTTGAAAACTGATACATTGGATTTCATAAATGTTTCGTTACAAAAGCCCAAAGGCTTAACTTGTTTAACTTGGAAAAGTAAAGATTTCACAACATAACAATATCCCAAAATGTAATGCATGTAAATCTTTATGATAATATGACTTCAAAAGAAGACCATCCAATGTATCCATGACTTGCACCTTATTGACCTAAGAAAACATGTTTAAACTATCAACAATAATGTTGGTGAATTTATAGGTTTATAAATTAAATGAAGCGGATAACAAAATTTCCTTGTAAAAAAGTAACAAATACAATATCACCAAAAATGTATTACGAAATGCATCAAGCTCATGACACTAAAGCTAAACAATGCATGTATATCAAATACATATGAATGATGGTGCCCAATGTAGATGTTCAACCCATAACATCTATGATTTCAAATGGTATACATTCATCGTTTCCATCTAACCGGTAAACTAGCAAGTGCTACTTGCCTGAACGGGGATGTTAATTCAAAGTAGATCTATTCATAACATTCACGCTCACATAATGCAATTAACAATTACATCTATGCAATTGACAGTTCATATAAGGCATAGTGGTTAGAGCCTACTTAGGAAAACTTGTAATATTTGAATTTAAAATGTACTTGCATCCATTTTGTAAAACAAACATGATCTCATCCCCGAGATTTGATAAATGATTGAAAAAGTATAAAAGTGGGGACTATAAACTCACATCAAGTAATGATAACGGAATAGCAAGGTAGTGGCACGAAAAACGATGCAAAAGACTTTATCCGCAACCTATGGAAAAATAATACATATTTACTAAACGGAAAAATAATAAGCTAAATACTTGCAATCTTGTCTCTAGTGTGTGCTTGAACTCTATTTAAAATAATGATGTTTCAAAACAATTTCTCGTGTTAAAATGGTCAACTTTATTGGGGCAACGTGGTCAAAATATAAGTACGCAATTTACGACTTCGGACTTTTGGGAAACTAGGTCACATATACTCTAAAATGTTAGTTTAGACCAGCCCTTGGTTTAGTCTCTAAGTGTGTCAAATAATTAGACGAAACGTTGACGTTTAACTAATTGAGTTAAGTGTAAGTATAATTTAGTTTTAATATTTGATGACTTGGAGTTTTACAATTTAATTACGAATTCGTTAGTTAACGATAATGAAAAATAAAAATACATTTGACATCTCTGATAGGCCGTCTATAACTTTCATCTTCTAGGTTTTGTCTAACGAAATCGTTTAGCGGGTTAAAACGGGGCTAAAGGTAGGCGTCTCACTAAGACAGTTTTCAGACTTAGAAAAATAAAGGTTTATTTCAGCATAAGGCGTTTTGCGTGGTCAGAGTTTTGGGCTCAGATTGTGACTTCGTTACTCAACCTTAGGACGAAACAAAAATACGTTAGTAAACTAGGTCAGTTGGACTACGTTCGCCTTTTATTGGTTTAGTGTGTCGGGGTCGTTAGCTGGGTCGAAAGTGGGTTGAAAAGTGGGCTTACATGCAAACAGTCATGACTGTTTGCTCATAAGGTGTTCGACGAATTGTCGACACCTGTGACGAATAGCCAAATACACACGCGATTTATGAGCAGGTTATTCAACGAAAAAGGGTGGTTTTTATTCCAACTTAAAGTTGGTACTTCAGGCTTTGTTTAACATTATTTGTTTTGTCATTTCATTTGGTAAAATCGCCACAATAATTCAAGGAAAACACTTCGCTGGTCGTTTACAAAGCAGTGGGTAAAGTGGCAGTTTTAGTCACCTATCTTTAAGACCTTCTAACTTCGTCAATACTTGACAAAATTTAGTGATTCTAGGGGCAAAGTAATTGTTATATGTCCTATTTATGAAATGTTTAAAGTGTCAATTTTTATGACCACTCCTAGAGGCGGAATAATGCCCTCAAATCTACGGTGTGGGCTGCGTTTTATACTAACATAACATATGTGTTTTTCTTTTTATCTAACCAACGAGTCTAAACTAAACATGGGTTGATTTCTACACTTATTACTCTTACTTACTCTACACTTATAGTAATCAAACACCGTAGTAAAACTGGCGATATCCTTAGGTGGTTTCATTGACGATGAAGTTTTAAAAACAGTAAGATTACAGGATGGCGTGTTTGTGTTTAAGGTGTGCAACCACGACTAAAACCCTTAACAGTATACATTTAGTTTCTCAAAAAAGAGTCTAGTACATGGATTTATAACAACATACAACCAAGTTTTATTAATCACATAATAAGTTTTATGGGCTTTACTGTGTATTCGACCCATATCAGAAAACAACAGAAAACGCATTTTGTTTTTAACCAATTTTAAGCACACAACTATAGACATATGAATTGCATATTTAAAAGTTAAATAGCAAAGATTAATTTACTCATAACTCAAGAACGAACATGGAAGGTTTTGGCCCAAAGAGAGTGATGGAAGCTCGACCCTTTTTACCCCTTGCGTATACAAAATCGCATACCCAAACCAATGATTTTTCACTACCGTTTGCACTCCTATGATCACGAACACGCCCCTTCTTGCTGCCTTAATGAGGACGTCCAACAAAGAAACGAAACACCCAAGAACCTAGTTAGGGTTTTCTTGGAGTTTTAGGGTTTTAATGGAAGTGAAGGTGTGAGGGTTGTGTGTGAGTCAAAAACGAGGATGGGAGGGCAAGGAAAACACCAAAGTTGAGAGAGTATGAGGCTACTGAGTTGAGTTGTTGCTGCGTTTCTTTGCTTATCTGAGTTTGCAAAGGGTATGAAAGGCTCTATATACTAGTATAACTTGGCATGTATAGTAACTCATTCTTAAGTCACGTTCTTGTGTAAACACATACATGGTAAAGGATATTTGGGACTTGCAAATGGTCAAGGTACAAGAATATAAAGGTGAGTACTGTGGATTTCGTGGGAAGCAAAAAGAATGGGAGGACAACCAAGGTATCACGAGAATTCTTAGGGATTTAGAAAAGAGATGTTGGGCTTTTATTCGTTGGGTAAAGAGTGATACTAGGGATAGGATTTTGTGTATCTTTATCTAGTTTAACTTTACAGATTTGATGAAATTTGGAGGGGGAGTATACACGAATTCTTGCTACATTGTAGGAAGATTCATTTGTTCCTTGAATTAAGTTTATTGCCTAATTGATTTTTATTGTGTACCATTTTAAACAAGTGTAGAAGTGTTGGACTTGTTAATTTACTCTTTGAGCTTAAATGTTAGATGGTAGTAAAAGGGGTTCGGATGACCTACATTTGATTTGTGATTAGTTAATGATAAAGACAGAATGAAATAGGTTTTAGTGTTAAACGTTAGATCATATTAGTTATTTAGAAATTCTAGTTTTAGTGCTTTTACTTATAGCGGTTTAACTAGTCGAGTTTTTCAATATAATGAGAGTACGGTTAGAAACGTTATAAATAGAAAGGAAATAGACTTATTGAAATCGTAATATGACGCTCTGAAAACACGGGGTGTTATATAAAAGATTTAGATCCCTTGCAGCTAGATGTGTAAAACCACTACATGATCTTACCGCAATACAAAGATTAATAAGAACCAATAATCATTTGCCCACCTGTGCAATACACTTTTTTGGGAGCTTTGTTTTTTTCTGCGTATTTTCTGCAAACAAAAGACATAATATTATCATAGGGTAGTTAGTAACCAATAACAATGTGACAATATCCCTTTTACTTTCAAAATTTTTTATAACTACGGTAGACTAAAGAAGGGTAGGGAAAGAAAGATTGATACCATTACTGATAAAGAACCTTTATCCAACTTTATCCCAAGTTGCGAGCTTCCATGTTAGACTGTCTGACTTTGTTCCAATGCCATTGGTTTAAGATTAATTCTTGCGCGATGGTGCTTTGTCTTAGATGGATGAAGTCAAACCAGCCTGATTTAGAAACAACACCGACGGAGACACATGACTCTATCCATGGGCTACCGCGTCACAGGAGGGTTACTAGCGGTAGAACGAGCGGTAGGTGTTTTCTGGCGATGTTGGTGTGTGGTCGAGTGGCGGGAGAATCGGGCTATGGCCTTGACTGGAATTACTAATTGATTAGTGCTATAGTTGAGGTGGTGAAGAAACACCTGATATTAAGAACATTGTATTGGTTATTAGCTAGAGGTTGCCTAAAGTTTAGGAGAGGTTAACAGAAATGGCACGTTTACCGTTGATAATGTCTTAGGTGTATCTTGCATAAGACCAAGCTCTAGAGCTTTTCGAACAGTGCAAGCCAAATGTAGGTGTCGTGGTGGATCAAAAAAGGAGGCAATAGTCAAAACAGACTCTCATGACTGGACAGCGGCTATCCTTTGGACTTTTGTGCGCACTTCCCTATTAAGTTTTATCAAAAACCGACTGATCGAGATTAGAGACAAAACAGATTAAAAGAACATGTTTTTTTGATAAATCAGATTAAAAGAACATGTTACTCGTGCATCAAACGAAGGTTTATACAAACCTTATAACCCGTTTAATCCATTATTAACAAAAACATAAGCCAGATTACTGTTGGAAATTGTTATCTAAATAACCATAATATTACACATAATATTCTACGAGCTACGCAGCGGATATTATTCATATAGCATAAATAATTAACAC
The DNA here is from genome assembly GCA_026074375.1 of Tanacetum coccineum. NCBI lineage: Eukaryota > Viridiplantae > Streptophyta > Magnoliopsida > Asterales > Asteraceae > Tanacetum > Tanacetum coccineum. The sequence continues at coordinate 52,625 of BQNB010007947.1, read as the reverse complement.
ATAAAAACATAAATATAAATAAGGAAACATACCGTTATGCAATCAAGTTAATGATGAACGAGGATCTTGAAGTACACACACGTGTGTAATAAACGTGCTTAACTAAAAACTACTTCTAGTCACTAAAGTAAGTAACCTCCACGAAGTTCATACACTACACGTCTAGTAGTATCACCCGAATGCTAGTTCTTGATTAACGAATAATTGTACAACAAGAAAACAAAACTAGAAAACCCTTCTGGGTTGTAGTCTGCGATTGAACACAAGGAGAGGAAGACAAGGAATGAGAATTATGAGCTCTAGGATCCTCCTTATATAGGGATTAATTTAAGGTTTACCTAAATTACATTCCTTGTAGGAAAAGATAGCTTAAAGACCAATCCAAACCCCCCTTGGGTCTAGATCCGGTCAAACCAAACACACACCCCTTGGGATTGACTTTTTGACTTTTCTATTATTTATGGTTAATTACATTTAATTACCTATTAATTAAAAAGTCTTATTAGTTAGTTACAATTAATTAACTAATTAACGACCTTTAGTATTTATTCATCAAATCATATATTAATATAAATAATAAATATACAATTATATTATTATTCACATTAATAAAGTGATACCTAAATGTGTAACGTGTGTGACCCCGTAGGCTCACGTATTTTTAGCCGTATAAATATTCGTATGACATGAGCACAAACCCAACAGCTCCCACTTGCGAATGTCGTGAATGTCTCATTCATATTATATAACATACTAACATTTACAAATAGTCTAGCAACATCATCAATGCTCCTAAAAATACCTGAGTTTGCAGTTTTAGGAAAAACAACTCAGCCTTCTATGGATTCAATCAGTTCTATCCTTTTGTTTCGGATACATGTTAAATATGGATATGCATCAATAATCATTCCATACTTTAACGATTTTGTTTCTCGCATCTGTACTTGATTCAGGTCACCAAATGTAAAAAGAATTATCTTAACTACATATTGGGCACAACCATGCAAATATCTAATCAAACCAACGAGGGGCCCAGTGAGTATCTAACTCCAACTTAAGTGGAGGAACAAATCCTATTTTGACTACAAGTGTCTGTCACGTACTTCAAACACTTTTGACAACAGCCCGTATAACTACCTTTTGACAAACTAGCGTTAGACTTATTATCAAGAAATGTCATCCATACATGCAAAACCTGCTTGCATCTCAAGTCTAAGGATAAACATAACTTTCACCATGAGTGTAATGCACCCAATGACGACGATCCATAAAGTGATTATCACACGGTGGGGATCCAATATTCAACCTCAATGAATAACATGCGAATTTGGCAGACAACATCTTTACGTATTCTTCGGAATACCACCAGTCACTCACATTTACCTTATCTTAACAATATTCCCATATTGTTAACTGGTAATGAACATAACTTTAGAATGCGACAAGTCATTGGTGGATATAAACATGCAAATATATGACACAATTATTATAAAAATGAAAACAAGATACCATGTATATTAATTCATTCAAAAGAACATAACAATCGTTTAACATCCCAATATCCAAATACTAACTAATACATTACAGATTTACATAAGACTACTAGCATGAACAATTCCAATCCCCATAGCATGCTCAAAATGCTTATTGAATGGCACTGGTTTTGTAAAAAAATTAGCTACGTTGTCATATGTGTGAACTTTCTTTAGGACAATTTCACCTCGTTGAATTACTTCACGAATGTAGTGATATTTCCTTTGAAAATGTCTAGCTCCCTTTAATATTCTGGGATCTCCGGCGATAGCTAGTGTAGGCTCATTGTCACATAACATCTTTATAGGCCTTTTATTCGATGGCATGACACCTCCAAGTCCATTAATAAATTTCCTCATCCAGACTGCTTCCATTAATGCTTCAGCTGCAGCAATGTACTCAACTTCTGTAGAAGACATAGCAGTAGTGCTTTTCTTGGCACTCTTCCAGTCTACGGCTTCACCATTAAGTACGAACACATATCCCGTCTGAGATTTTGTATCGTCCTTATCAGTTTGAAAACTTGCATCAGCATAACATGATACTTTCAGCTCATCTTCAGGTTTATCCCCATACACAAGAACCATATCTTTAGTATTCCTAAAATACAGCAGTCCAGTGAATTTCACCAGGATTTTGCTGAAAACGACTACACAAATATTGCGCAAAGGCAACATCAGGTCTAGTGCATCTAACCACATACATGATTTAACCTATGGCCGAAGCATAAGGAACTCTCAACATACGTTGTACCTCAGTAGGTATTTTAGCACCTTACGACTTTCTATAGTCAGGCTTTCCCATCATTGGAGTATACCCCTTTGTAGAGTTTCCCATTCTAAATTTATTTAGAATTTTCTCTAGATAAGCACTTTGACTAAGAGCAATCAACCGCTTAGATCTATCATGTATGATCTTGATGCTAAAAATATATGCTGCTTCTCCTAAGTCTTTCATAGAAAAACACTTACAAAACCAAGATTTAACTTCTTGCAGCATTGCAACGCTATTTCCCATGAGTAATATGTCATCGACATACAAGACAAGGAATGCAACATTACTCTCACTAGCTTTGTGATATACACATGGCCCATCAGGATTTTGAGTAAAACCAATCTTCTTGATTTCCTCATCAAACCTTTTATTCTAACTTCTAGATGCTTGCTTCAATCTATAAATAGAACGTTGATGTTTGCATACTTTGTTAGGATATTTTGGATCCACAAACCCTTCCGGTTGCACCATATATACGTCTTCGCTTAGGTGACCGTTTAGAAAGGCTATCTTGACATCCATTTGCCAAATCTTATAGTCATACAACACGGATATGGCTAAAAGAATTTTTATAGCTTTAATGTCTACAATTGGAGATAAGGTTTCCCCATAATCTACTCCGTAGGTTTAGGTATAGCCTTTTGCTACCAGACGAGCTTTAAAAGTGTATACATTGCCATCCATATCAGTCTTCTTCTTGAAAAGCCATTTACTCCTAATAGTTCGACCATTAGGATGAAGCTCAACTAGAATCCAGACTTGATTATCTTTCATGGATTGCATTTCCGTATTCATAGCTTCAAGCCATTTGTTAGATTCAGGATCTGCTAATGCAGCTTTATAATTAGGAGTTATTAGATTCTAATTTCAGATATCCTCAATATCACATCTTATTTCCACATCTATTGGTACTTGAGGTTCCTTGCTGATCTGATGAATAGGAAATCTAACATTTTGGGGATCGACCTTGATAGGTGCGACCTCATTATGTTCTTTGCTAGTATTTTCAAAAGGTGTGTATCTTCCTCTTGAATTATTTCAAGCCCTTTATCACTCCCACTTATTTCGAGAAGTCCATGACTCTTACTCGCTTCTTGTACGTGAAACTATTTTCAAAGAACTTAGCGTTTCGCGAAACAAAAATCTTGTTTTCAAGTGGATAGAAAAAGTAGTAACCCATCGTTTCCTTAGGGTAACCTACAAAGATACACTTAATGGATCTGGAATCAAGTTTGTCTGGCGTGTCTCGCTTCACGAGTGCCTCACAACCCCAAACCCTTAAGTAGGACAACTTTGGAGCTTTCCTGTGCCATATTTCATAAGACGTTCTATCAACCTTCTTGGTTGGAACCATATTAAGAATGCGAGCTGCAGTCTCGAGAGCATATCCCCAAAAGGATTTTGGCAGAGTTGTTAGATTCATCATGGATTGAACCATATCTAGTAAAGTCTGATTCCTCCTCTCAGACACCCTGTTATGTTATGGTGTATAAGGTGGAGTTAGTTGGAGATACAATACCATAACTTTTCATATGATTAACAAACTCATGACTCAGGTATTCGCCTCCTTTATCGGATCGAATAGCCTTTATCTTTTTACCGAGTTGATTTTTAACTTCATTCTGAAAGACCTTAAAATTTTCAAATACCTCATGTTTATGTTTCATCAAGTAAACAAAACCATAACAACTGAAATCATCTGTAAAGGTGATGAAGTAATTAGCACCCTTTCTTGACACAGTTCTAAAAGAGCCACATACATCAGTGTGTATAAGTTCTAGTAGATCCTTAGCTCTTTCCACTTGATGTGGAAAAGGCTTCCACGCCATCTTCCCAAATATAGAAGACTTGCATTTCTCATGTGATTCATCGTGAGTGGGTTGCAAGAGCCTATCACGCTGAAGCATGTCTATGCGTTTCTTGTTTATATGTCCAAGACGACAATGCCATAGATAATAAGAGTCCAACCCATGTTTGGCTCTTTTATTGCTAACATTATAATTAGAACTAACATTTAGATAAAGATTATGCATATCTATTTCATAAATACCATCACGTGGAATTGCATTAAAATAAGATCATTACATTTCTTTTGGATCAGAAAATACCTTAATTTCGTAAATGTATGAATATAATCGTTCTTAACCAAACGAGAAATTAAAACAACGCCCCTAGTAACAGTAGGTGCAAAATGACAGTTGTCTAATACAATTATTAAACCACTAGGAAGAATTAAATCAAAACTTTCGATAGCTTCAACGGTTGCACGCATCCTATTGCCCATGTACAGACTTAAAGCTCCATGTTTCAACTTCTTGCTCCTTCTAAGTCCCTGAGAAGTATTACATATATGAGTTCCCGAACCCGTATCATACACCCAAGTGTTATTAGAAAAAGCATAGAGTTCTATAGTGAAGATACCTGAAGTACTAGCCACGCTAGCATTCTTTCTCTTCTTCAACTCAGCATGGTAGGACGGATAATTCCTCCTCTAGTGACCTACCTCCTTACAGTGGTGGCAGATAAATTCCTTTGCCGGATTTTATCTCTTAGGCGGCGGTGAGATCTTGGTCTTGGGAGCATAAGCAAGCTTATTCTTTCCCTTGGCATTACCATTTGCCCCTTGCGGTTTTTTCTTGTCCTTCTAGATCTTACCTTCACGTATAGCTAACACAGCGGGGGTTTCAGTCTACTTTGGAATACCTTTTTCATGGAGTTTCAGCATAGCATGTAACTCAGCTAGAGTCTTCCCCATGCTATGCATGTTTTAGTTCTGAATGAACCGATCATAGTCCATGTTGAGAGAATTCAAAATAAGACTCACACCAAGCTTATTTGGCATTGCATAGCCTAGGCGTTCCAAAGTGTCCAGGTAGCTCTTTATCTTCAAGAGATAGGAGCTTACTGACTGACCGTCCTCCTGTTTGCAAGCGTGGAATGCTTTAACTGTTTTAAACAGTTCCTATTTTGCCTGCTCTTTGAACATTGTTTTCAGTTCTTTCATCATGTCAAATGTATTGTATTTCTCCAAAGTCCTCTGATATGTGCTTAAACACATATCATTTATTTCTTAATATTAAGCTAAAAAGACCAATAATGAATGAAAACAACATAAAAATACATTGTATACATTTGTTTTATTAATTGTATTATGTAGGTAACGGATATTCATAAAAGGACAAAAACGAAGCCAAAAACGGACAAAACCGAGCACGAGATTAGAAGAGCGTGAGAAAATGAAACTGAAGGCATATTCATTTTTAGTGGGCCAACCCACAACCCATTTAATAGGTTGGGTCAGCCCATTAGAATTTAAATGATATTAAGTCCAAAAACTTAAGCCTTTTATAAGCCTTAAAATCAAAATAGTCTAAACCTATTTCATGTGTTATCAAATTCTGGCCCAAAGTGAATTAATAAAGCCCAAGTGCCAAAACCGGGTCAAAGACCAAGTCAAAATGATAACCCCGCCAAGTTTTATTGTTCACCCTCCTCTTTCTTATTTACCCTGCAACACTCACGAGGTAAAACTCTACCAATCACACACACGCTCCTATCCCTTCTAGAAGTATTGCCTAACACGCGTATGGGGACAAGAAAACCCCAAAACCTTTGGACTCCTGGCAATCCCCAAGTATCTCATTGGATAAAGAGGCGTAGAAGTGATCTAACGGTGGATTGAAGGTTTGTTAGTGATCAAGGGCCAAGAATGAAGTCAAGGATGATCTCCCTTTGGTATCCTTCTCTCATGGTCTATAAATAGAGCTGGTCACCTGCCCACAGAAGGAGAAATATCTTGCGTAGTAGTTTTTAGTTGGCATATTGTTGCAGTCTTCGCTTATTTCTTGCTTTTTTTTTAATGTAATTTTCCTTTTTTAAAGCCTTGTAATCGCTCTTTTATAATCCAATAAAAAGTATAGTTAGTTTCTTTTTAATTATGTTTTAAATTCATTCTTTACTTCTATACAAATTCATAAAATATGTTTAGTTTTCACCTAAATAAGCTCAATAAGCTCTGAATAACCTAATAAGCTACTTCTTATTCAGTTAAGCTTGTTTAAAGATTAACTAAATAAGCTATTCATTCATATCACTTGCAAAGTCAGTATAAGCTTTATAATGGATGATAAGTTAATAATGGAAGGGCTTATGGGGTTTACCAGCTTGTTTCCAACAAGCTGGAGCTTGTAGATAAGCTCTTAAGAGCATTTAAGCCTTTGTTTTAAGCAAAGAGCAAGGTTAGTTTACTTTTATTGATTTTAGCTTACTTTCTTATTTAGCTTATTTGTTTGCTTATTATGTGCTTATTAATGTTTGAATATGCTTATTATGTTTTATCTTAGCTTATTATATCTTAAATTTCTAGTTTAAATCATTAGAGTTAGCATTATTTTAGTTTTAGTTAAAACTGCTCATTTTTAGTCAAATTAGCTTATTAGATTAGCTTAATGTTTAGTGCTTATTTTTTATAGGGTTCTACTTAATTTTCCTTAATATTCATATATCTAAATCTGTTTTAGCATTTTATAGCTTACCATAGCCTGATTTAGCTTAAAAATGGTTTCCAAAAGTTTAAAGGGGTGTTTGGGATAAGCAGTCTTAACAATAGTTAAGACTGCAAAGGTAGTTCTTGGTAGTTTAATCAAATTTGTTAAGCTTTAATCTAGTTTTAATATTAGTATTAATAAGTTTAGAATAAGCTTAGTTTAGTTTAGGAGTTTGTTTTAGCAAATTTTAAAAGTCTGATAGTTCAATAGGTTTTTAAACAGCTTATTTGTTAAATTTTGTTAAAAATGTATTTGAGATGTGGTTGTTGTGCTCAATTTTGAGTTTCTAAATCATCATGTTACAATTGTTTTGAGTCACAACTCTTTGGAAAAACCTTTTGAGATCTTAAAACTAAAAAATCAGTTAAATAGTGCTATTTCATGGATATTGCAGATCAAAATGTGGTTAGATTTTAGCTTATCTTAGGTTAAATTTGATTAAGTTTAGCTTATTGTAGTCTAATTTGAATCTGTTTTAAGCTTTTAGTGAGTCAAAATAATTTTAGAGCCTTAATTCTTAGGCTGCAAATAGTCATTTAGCTCAAAAAGTTCAAAACTAAGTCAAGTATATGCAGTCACTTTTAAATTAGATTTCTAGCTTATTTATAGGTCTTAATTGCTAAAGTCTAGTTTATTTTTGCTTAACGAGTCAAGATTTAGATATGTTTTAAGCTTTTAGCATTTTATTTTGCTTATTAAGTCTTAAATTTAAGCTGCAAGTTTGCATTTCTTCTAAAAAAGACCAAAAACAAGTAGTGTGTCTGTCATTTTTAGTTGTCCTTTTATAGCTTATTTCCTTAGATGTTTTGCTTGATTCTTACTTATTTGAGTTTATTGAATTTAGTGCTTAATCTGTTTTAAGTTATTGGCTTATTTCTAATTGCTTATTAGTTTTAAATTTTAGTTAAAGCGTAGTAGAAAAAGTCCTTAAAAGTGGGTGCTAAATAGTCATGCTATCTTAGTGTCTTTTTAAATTCTTTTTGCATAATTTGTTACGCTTATTTTTAGTCATTAAGTGCTTGATTAGGTATAGGGTGTGTAGGTACTGTTTTAGCTTATTTGATTTTCGTTATTGCTGTGTATTGAGTCATAATATAGCCACAGTTTTAGCAAAGTCTTCAAGGTCTAGAAATAGTATAGGCAATCTGTCATTTCTTTTGAGCCTTATTCTAGCTATAAAAGTTCTATCAAAAAGTCTCTCTTTATTAAAGTTGGCTTATATATTGCTTTTCAATGACAAATTTAAAAATATTTTTACAAAAAAGGAAGTCACGGGTTCGAACGTGTGACCTCTGCCTTTAACACAAACACTAGCATCCTGCCCTTGGGACTTTTCTGTCATAAGGGTGGGTTTGGTTTCTTTTATTAACGATTTTATTTCAGCTTATTCGCTTTTTTAATTTTCTTTCAGCTTATTGCTTATAGCTTATTTAGCCATTTTTCTTTCTAAACCTTAATTTTAGTCCAAAGTATTTTCTACATTTTTCTCAAAATTTAATATTTAGGTTTAGTATATTTAATTGATTTTTAAAGTTCAGATTTAATTAAAATTTAGTTTTATTAGTTTTTAAAAATAAAAAAAAATTAAAAAAATATATTTTCTGTCTTTTAAAAATTAGTTTAAGTCATCTAGTTTAAGAAATTTGCATTTTGAGTTTTTAGAATTTTAATTTGTCATTTTTAGTTAATTAGTTAAGTGAATTTTAGTTGTTAGTTAGTTTTTAATTGCTTTTAAATGTCATTAGGTTTTTAAATTGCTTTAATTTCTAGTTTAGTGTGCCTTTACATGCTTTCACTTTGCGTTATTAGATTTAGAAACCAAAACCAAATCTTAAATGACAATCAAGCTCGATTTACAACATGAACGTATATTTACATTCACCTCTCACCGAAGAGAACGATACCCGTGTTGATTATTTATTATTCTTTTCTAAGAATAATTTGTATGATACTTTGCTTATGTATATGTATTATATATATAATATTATCATATAGTATATATATATCATATATTATATTTATATATTATATATTAAAGAAATAGTTGGTTACATTACGGATAAGGTGGATTATGATTTTATTACAAACCTTTTTCAACAAATAAATAAATAATATCACTAAAATAAATTACCTCTTTTGATGTTTATGTTTGGTGCTTACGCCATGTCAGTGAAATTTAGTTTTTTGTACAAGCCTATGGTAATTTGAACATTTAATGACTGCGCGTATGAGTGACTTCCGTTTACTATCCATTTTACTAAATTGAGCGAGTGTGAAAAAAAAACTTATCTATAAAAATTCATGAGTTGCTTTGCCGCGTTATCTATGCTTGTGATCATTAATTTGTTTTGTTAAAACGAAATACTTTCACTTTGATTGCTTGAGGGCAAGCAATAAGCTAAGTATGGGAGGGGATTTGATAACACTCCAAATATCCATAAATTATCCCTCAAAAATACATAGAATATATATGTTAACACATGAAATATTACAAAGTTTGCTTGTTTGTTGTGTAATAATCATTTGAGGACCAATAGTAAAGAAAAGGACTAAACGTGCAAAGAAATCCTGTTAAATGCATTTACGGTCGTTAAGTGAAGGACCTAGAAGAGAATCTAAGGAAGAATTAATGAATGAGGCAAAAGTGCGACTCACAATTCTTATTGTGCGGCGTACTTCATAACGGAGTAAATGCAAAATAATTATACACCAAGTGCGGCACACTTTACCTTCAGTTACTCAAAAATCATAAAAATTGCCATTATTGGGCAACCTTTGGCTTGCCATCCTTTCCCAACTGATACCTCAATATTGTGTATAAATTGAGCACGAATTTCACTCTCAAATCATCCATTTCTCAATACTTCTCACTCTCAAATCATCTTATCTTAGAAGTTTGAATAGTTTTAGTGGAATTGTTAAAGAAACACCTTGTTCTTCATCACATTCCAGGTTGTAATCATCTAAGGAGGTGTAATTCAAGCTATTAAGGGCTGTAACAGAGTTGTTTATAGTTTGGAGTTGAATTTTCGGGTTGTTAGAATCATTGTTTGAAGGAAACTCTTGAAAATCAATATAATTTGCTATTGGAATCGGTATAAACACGTTTATCTCCTTATGTGTTATGTTTTCTAAATCTAACATGTTTATTATGAGTTTTGAATCTATGATTATGGAGTAGTTTAACATGTTTGGTTGGGGATTATGAGGGAATTATGGATCTAACTTGGATAAACTAATAAATTTTGGAAATTATCAATATGAACTTGATGTTTTTATACTCGGATTTCTTAATCATCATTTGATCATCATACTAGTTCGGATATAGGTCGAAAGAATTCGGCCATATGTTTGATTTCAAAGTTGTTTGTCTTTGACAACTAGATTTTAGCCTTGTGAGGATTGGCTAATAAAATGATCATTAACCGAGGATAAAAAGGTTTAACGCTTAACCTCATATCTAACGAACTTGGTTAAGAAAGTTCATATTCCTACTTTACAAACATGAATCGAACTTAAAGCATTTTTGTAATCAAAAGTAAAGGCCGAAAAGATTTTTGATTATAATAAATAGACGATCATTTTACCAAACTAACCATTTCTTTAATCGATTATACTTTAATTCTTGAACCTATTATCCATCCAAGTTTATCCATATTGGTTCTCATCCCCTAAACAAACATCATTTTATATCTTGAATTTGAATCATTATCTTTAGATCGTGACAGTCTATTAGATAACTTTTCATAATATAATCGACCTTTTCTAAGAATAACCAATCCCGTGGAACGACCTGGTCTTACCCTAAACCTATACTATAAACGGGGGTTTATACTTTACCTGTGTGTTAGTTGGAAATCGGATAAAATTAGAATTATAAATTTAAAGCTTTTATAACACATCAGGCTTACACCCTAGTGATAAAACAAAAGGCATCATTTTGCTCTCCTTTTTTTATTTGAAATACTTTTTTTCCGGGATTAGGTATAACAAGAAAGATGGTACCCGCGCGTTGCGGCGAGAGCAGTTTGTTTTGCTAGTGACGTTATATCGTGTTTGCTTATAGGTTTAGAGTGTTTTTTTCATTATATATATATTAAACTTCAACATTTTTTTATAAAACCGTAAGTATGTCAGAAGCATTGCAACATCTGGCTCATTTTGTTTGCAATTCGAATATCTTTTCGTCGGTATTTTTTTTGAATGAATCGGTAGGTATGCGTTACTATTTGATAAATAATGTTTATTGTATAAAAAAGTCGTAAATAGCTAAAAAGGTAGTTTTTGAAACTTGTCGCATAGCTTAAGGGTACGTTTTGTAATTTTTTTTTATAATGGGGCCAGGTTGGTCCGTCGTTTTTGAGCCTTGCCAAAACGACATTGTCTGTCTCTCTGATTGTTATATATTATAATTGTTGTTGTTGCTTGTTTATGTTTGTTAGAAGCTATAAAATAGCCACGTATGTTCAAATTTGTGCCGACTTGAAAACACTTACTTTTTTATTCAATAACTTCAACAATGAACTTGTGGTTGCAATTCTGGTTGTAATTCTGATTCTGAAAGTGGCCATTCTGGTTGCAATTCCAACACGTGATATCTTGCATGTTCTTCAACTGACATCTCTTCTTTGATTTTGGTCTACCTCTGTTCTGCTTCTGCCCTCTGTTTTGCTTTCTACCCCTGCCTTTGTCTTCTGCACTTAAGAGAGAGTTCGAGTACTCTCCGGATGTCTTCCTACGGATATCTTTCCTAAGAATTAAATCACGGATGTTATCGAACGTAAGTTTATTAGTTCTGGTTGAACCACTAACTGTTGTAACAGTGCCTGACCAACTATTGGGCAACGAAGAGAGTAACAATAAAGCCTTTACTTCATCATCGAATTTAATATCAAACGACACCAACCTTGATAAGATTAAATTAAACACGTTCACATGAAATGCAACGGAGGTTCCTTCCTTCATCTTCGTATTAACCAACTGTCGAATAAGAAACACCTTATTTAACGCACTAGGTTTCTCATACATATTAGACAGATCCTTTATCAAGTCGTATGTAGTATTCTCCTTGACAATGTTGCAGGCTACGTTCTTTGCCAAACATAATCTGACCACACCCATAGCTTGCCTATCTAGTAGGTCCAGTCTACACCCTTCATGCTTGCAGGTTTGGCTTCTGCCAAAGGCTCATGAAGATTCTTCTAATACAGATAGTCTTCGATCTGCATCTTATAGAACCAGAAATCATGACCATCAAACTTGTCGATATTTATTTTTTCGTCTTCTGCCATTGTTAATTTAAGTTAGCCTACACTCATGTTTTGACCTGGATTTTTACCCAGTTCATATAATACCCAAAAATTCATCATATCATATTTCATCATCTTACCCTGAACTCATATACTTACCCAAAACATAGACATTTCATCATCTTCATCCTTACCCAAAAATTCATCATCTTAAAAAACTAACCCTAAACCCATTAACACACACATCGACCAAAATTTCATCAGCATCCTGTTAACTATACTAAACATGAACACATGTTGCAATGGTAATAGTGTAACACTCGCTTATAAGTTGCTATGAATGAATAATTTACAAATTAAATTTTGCATCTGGCAATAAATAATCAAGGTGGTTTAGATGATGTTGTACTCACCTGAAAAGCAGCATTGCAAAATAATTCCGTGTTTTACAAATAAATCAAGGTGGTTTGGTAACTTTCTTGGACTCTAGCTTTTGAATTTCGCATTTACCATACGTAAGTATCTTCCGTATATGCATATTAAGTTACAGTAATTACCATGTCTGAGTTCTTACCCTTTACTTTGTAATTTCAAGATTTGTTTCTTTTTAGGCTTCATAAATCAAGATTTGTTTTTTAATTTTCATATCAATACGCGTTTGATTTAAGATATGGTTTTTTGTTTGAAAATCTTGTTTTTCAGTTTTTATTAGGTTGGGCAGTAAGGGTCGGAGAAGGTCAATCACTCATTCTTAAAACCATCACCAAAGAGTCGGCGAAAAAGGAGGAGTTAGATTTTTTTTAATCGAGTCATGTGTTCTTGAAAATTTGGGTTTTTATGAAACTTAATTTAGTATTTGATTAAGGTGGTCAGAATTTGTTGGTTTGTGCTCATGTCATACGAATATTTATACGGCTAGAAATACATGAGCCTACGGGGTCACACACGTTATACATTTAGGTATCACTTTATTAATGTGAATAATAATATAATTGTATATTTATTATTTATATTAATATATGATTTGACGAATAAAACACTAACGGTCGTTAATTAGTTAATTAATTGTAACTAACTAATAAGGCTTTTTAATTAACGAGTAATTAAATGTAATTAACCATAAATAATAAAAAAGTCAAAAAGTCAACCCCAAAGGGGTGTGTGCTTGAGTTCGATCGGCCAAACCCACAAGGAGGGGTGTTCGGGCTTTTGGGCTAGCTTTTCCTACAAGGAATGTAATTTAGGTAAACCCTAATTTAATCCCTATATAAGGAGGATCCTAGAGCTCATAATTCTCATCCCTTCCCTCTCTTCTCCTTGTGTTCGATCGCAGACTGAAACCCAAAGGGGTTTTCAGGTTTTGTTTTCTTAGTGTTTACATATTCGTTAATCAAGAACTAGCATTCGGGTGATACTGCTAGACGTGTAGTGTATGAACTTCGTGGAGGTTACTTACTTTAGTAACTTGAAGTAGTTTTCGCTCAAGCACGTTTATTACACACGTGCGTGTACTTCAAGATCATCGTTCATCATTAACTTGATTGCATAACGGTATGTTTTCTTATTTATATTTATGTTTTAATGTGTTAATTATTTATGCTATATGAATAATATCTGTGGCGTAGCTCGTAGAATATTATGTGTAATACTATGGTTATTTAGATAACAATTTCCAATAGTGGCATCATGAGCCATATCATATAGCGTAGTAATTACATAAAAAAAGTAAATATATGTAAAATATGGGCACCATATGTGTTATTTATTGCCTTTTTATGTGAAAATTAATTTTAGAAAATTATTTATTGAAATAATATTGCTTTAATTGGTCACGTAAGTAAGGAAATAATATATATACGGATATATTTTACAAGATTATGTAATATCGGCGCCTATATATGTGTAATTGTTGCTTTTTTATGTGAATATTTATTTTAGAAAATTATTTAGAGATATAATCTTGTTTAAAATTGGTCACATAATTAAGGTAATAATATATAGCGATATATTTTACATGATCTAGATCTAAAAGTTTTAATTGTTTTAATTGCGTTTTAGATTTGCTATAAATATTTGTTGCTTATTTAGCATGGATTACATGCATGTAACCCATCTCTACTCCTTATAAAACATTTAGGACATCTAAAAATAGAAGTCTTAAAAATTTTAAGTAACCAAAACATTTCTTATAATGGAAAGCACTATTTCAAAGACTTATAACATCCTTTTAATATTAATATTAATACACCATTTCAAAAATTTGTAACCTTCTTTAAAATCAATACATCACACACATAAATAAAAGTTATTACATTGAGATGTAACAGCCCAATATTCATAACAGCCCATTTAATGCCCATTTTTATTTTAATAACATTTACGAAGGCAAATGTAACTGTTGTTCCACTATTTCTAAGCTACATTTTTTTTCACTATATAAACAACTTTGACCAGAGTCATTTTTTAACTCTCTCTCCCTCACTTAACAAGCTCTTTTATTGTCTCTTTTTTTTCATTTTCTCTTCTCCTCTGCTCACACTTCGGCAAGCAGTAGCAGCTCCTCAAGATCCGGCGACCTCCTTCGACCACAAGGTTCGTGTTTTTAGTTCATGGTGATTTTTGTTTAATTTTTAGCAGTTTATAATCTCATTTATTTATGATGTGGTTATGGTATGTTAGAATGAAGATATAAAGAAAAAATCTGGATGTCTGGATGATTAAGATGAAAGAAGATGTGAATATGACGATTTGTTGATCTTCACATATATTTTATGCAAGAGACATCAAAATCTTCTACTCTATTATTTTTTAATATATCTTGTTTGATTTTTTAAATTTTACAGACCGAAGAAGATGAACAAAATAGTGGATGAAAATTGGAGGATGATGATTGATTGACTTCTACAAAGCTTTTTGGTAAGTTATTTGCTAATCTTTTGTTAACATGTTTGTTATAACTCACTGATATTTTGTATGGGATGAGTAAAGGATGATGGTGATGTTGATGGGAGCAAGGAAAAGAAGATATGGATGTCTCCAAGACATTATGGTCATGACATAAACAAATATTATATAGATGTCTTTTCTTCCAAAGTATAGTGTGATAAGTTTTGTTCTTTGAATAAAGAAGAATGTATTTGAAATCTATACTACATTATAAAGCATTTAGCACCAAATAACCACACCAGTTAAATTCGCATATTCAGATGATGGTTGTGTCAGATATTTCGGTTTGTGGTGGTGGTGTTGATGGCCGTGAGTTTAAATAAGAGTGGATATGAAATTATTTGCATTGTTATTGCCTATTTTAATTTTAATTAGTATTTATTTGTAACAACCCACAATATTAATGGAGCTCATTTAAACCATATGAATTGTAACAACTCATTTAAACTATAAATTGTAACATACTTTTAATATTAATTTAGTTTTTTTTAAACTGTAACAACCGATTTAAAATCACCTCCCTCCTTCCAAATCTCTACTACTTTATAAAACATTTAGCCCATTTCAAGATATAAATTGGTTTCTAAGATTTATTTGGCAAATACCACTTTGTATTATAGAGAAACATAATCGCATTGATTGTGCCACAACGTGTACTACAATTTTACGAGGGCCGAAGTCTCGCGGGTCGTGTGTTTTCATTGAGACTTTTCCAAATAGATGTAAGTGACCCGTACGATTATCCAAAGGTTTGAAAACTATAGTTTTGTTCGAGCCAATCATGTTCTTTTTGTAATGACGTCTATTTTAACTTATGTTTGAAAGATGTTACTTATGTTCCTTTCTTTCGTTTGAAATTTATGTTTATTTGGGTATAAAAATGTGTAGATTGGAACTCCGTATTACTTAAAGTTATTTTAATTAAAATTTGTCATTCTTTCGTAATTTTATTGTTAGAAAAAAAACGTATAAACGAATAACAAAGAATAACATTTTCTTGCCATAAAATTTAGTTACCGGGTACCCGCCGCCGCATTGCGCGGGTACCCGTCTAGTGGTTTATGAAGCTTAAATATCTATATGCATGAGAATTTGTTATGTGAATTATTTAGTTGGATTACATGCATGTAACCCATGGTTTATGAAGCTTAAATATCTATATGCATGAGAATTTGTTATGTGAATTATTTAGTTGCAATATTAGGGAAGACCCTTTGTTGAATTAATTGCGTAACTGATTCTAGTTTAGTATGATTAATTTTGGCTTAATATGTTTTGCATGTTTTATATTTGTGTCGTATTATAATTATGCAAAAATGATTTTCAAAATTAATATGGACTAAAAGTACATGATTTTTATTGTGTGCATATTGATACATATACTTTGCAAAATCATGGACTATACGCAAATTTCGTAATTTTCTTGCAAAACGTTCTATAACACAGGGGTTTAGCGGTTTCCACAAGGGAACCCGCAACGGAACATGCAAGAATACACAAAATTTACATAAACGGTTTTAACAGTATTTTAAGTATGTCGTTAAATCGTTACTAGGGTTTGATTGTTTCCCGTGGGAATTAACCTTATCCGTAGTAAGATTTTATACTTAAGAATATTGTAAAAATGGTAACCCTGATTTTATAAATGGCATGAAAATTTATAAAATTGAGAGATTAATAGAAAGTTTTTAAAACAATAATGGAAAGGTTTTTAAATAAACTAGTGTCATAAGGTTGTATGCATGCTCCCTTATACGCAAATTTTGGTAATATTGTTTTATCAGTTTATATCTTAAAAAGTTAAGTCAGTGCCATCCAAGTATGAAATCACTTGAGTTTGTTCTTCTACTCTAAGACACTCGTAGGTGAATTTGCAAAACAAGGTAATATAACAATCGTATGGTTAGACCTCAGACTGTAAAATTACTGATGGAGTATTGGACCACTTAAATCGAGTATGGTTGGTCATACCTTCGACCGGAGGCACACGATGGGGTGAAACATGCTACTTGACATTATAATTCTGGATTATACTGCCTTGTGCCCCATAAATCTAAGAGTTGCACATGTAGGCAATTATCTCACGCAGATTACCTTTTGAGTTATATCATTTCTAGTAGATCAACTGCATTAATGGTATATCGTCAAGTTAGATCTTAGACTCTTACTAAACTTAATTGTTTATTCTAAAATAAATATGAGTAGTTAATTTTATAAGAGATAATTATCAAAAATACTAATATTTTCTGAACTTTTAATTGTTTTGTAGATGGCAGTTGTTGCCCAAAACACAAACAATACGACTATCAGGTCGATTCTCCTGGTAGAGAAACTTACTGGTTCGAATTTCACAAATTGGTATCGTAATCTTAGGACTGTTCTCAGGTATGAGAAAAAGATAAGGTTTGTGGAACAGGCATTGGACCAGCTCCTGATCCTAAAACTGCTGATCTTGACACTATTGACAAGTACTATGAGTCTGTCAATCTTGAGCAGGAGGTTGCATGTCTTATGTTGTCGAGTATGTCTCCAGACCTACAGAGGACTTTAGAGAAATATAATGCATTTGACATGATGAAAGAACTAAAAATAATGTTCGAAGAGCAGGCTAAACAGGAACTGTTTGAAACAGTTAAAGCATTCCACGCTTGCAAACAGGAGGATGGTCAGTCAATAAGCTCCTATCTCTTGAAGATGAAGAGCTACCTGGACACTTTGGAACCCCTAGGCTATGCAATGCCAAAAGAACTTGGTGTGAGTCTTATTTTGAAATCTCTCAACAAGGACTATGATTAGTTCATTCAGAACTATAACATGCATAGCATGGGGAAGACGCTAGTTGAGTTACATGTTATGCTGAAACTCCATGAGAAAGGTATTCCAAAAAAGGTTTAAACCCCCACTATGCTAGCTATACGTGAGGGTAAGATCCATAAGGATAAGAAGAAACCGCAAGGGGCAAATGGTAAGGCCAAGGGAAAGAATAAGCTTGTTTATGCTCCCAAGACCAAGATCCTACCGCCGCTTAAGAGATAAAATCCGGCAAAGGAGTCTATCTGCCACCACTGTAAGGATGTAGGTCACTGGAGGAGGAATTTTCCGTCCTACCATGCTGAGTTAAAGAAGAGAAAGAATGCTAGCGTGGCTAATACTTCAGGTATCTTCACTATAGAACTCTATGCTTTTTCTAATAACACTTGGGTGTATGATACGGGTTATGGAACTCATATCTGTAATACTTCTCAGGGACTTAGAAGGAGCAGGAAGTTGAAACATGAAGCTTTAAGTCTGTACATGGGCAATGGGATGCGTGCAGCCGTTGAAGCTATCAGAAGTTTTGATTTAATTCTTCCTAGTGGTTTAATAATTGTATTAGACAACTGTCATTTTGCACTTACTGTTACTAGGGGCGTTGTTTCAATTTCTCGTTTGGTTAAGAACGGTTATATTCATACATTTACGAATTATGGTATTTCTATTTCCAAAGATAATGTATTTTATTTCAATGCAATTCCATGTGATGATATTTATGAAATAGATATGCATAATTTTATCCAAATGTTAGTTCTAATTAAAATGTTAGCAATAAAAGAGCCAAACATGGGTTGGACTCTTATTATCTATGGCATTGTCGTCTTGGACATGCTTCAGCATGATGGGCTCCTGCAACCCACTCACGATGAATCACGTAAGCATTTTCTACATCCAGTAGAAAGAGCTAAGGATCTATTAGGACTTATACACACTGATGTATGTGGCCCTTTTAGAACTATGTCAAGAGAGGGTGTTAATTACTTCATCACCTTTACAGATGATTTCAAGTATGGTTTTGTTTACTTGATGAAACATAAACATTAGGTGTTTGAAACATCTAAGGTCTTTCAGAATGAAGTTGAAAATCAACTTGGTAAAAAGATTAAGGCTATTCGATCCGATCGAGGAGGATAATACATGAATCATGAGTTTGTTAATCATATGAAAAGTTGTGGTATCGTATCCCAACTAACTCCACCTTACACACCACAACATAACGGGGTGTCAGAGAGGAACAATCAGACTTTACTAGATATGGTTCGATCCATGATGAATCTGTTAATAGAAATATAATGCCTAAAAACATTATTAATATCTTTCACATCTTTACGTTTTGATAATCACAAAATATAAAAACGTTCAATGTGTAGATTTAATATAAAGTGTAAACTTGTAACATTTGTGTTCTAGCTTGTGTCTTTTATGTTTATATTGACTAGCTTGATAACATGGGTAAATTTTTATAAAACTTTGAGTATTGGGTATTTTCTAGAATGGTCTCTTCAATCTCAGCCCTCGATCTCTTATAAGCAAATTTGAGCCGTTTGATGGGTTTGATGAGGTGTCATGGCCAATGAGTTGCTGCCACGTGTTGGTTTGTGAGTGGGGAGAGGTGTATGATCGAGTTTTATAAGAGAAAAGGGAGCGGGGTGTGGAAATTTGGAGAATGGGCTGTGTTGATTTTTGGCGGGAAATGCTGTTATAGTTTGTTAGGAGGTTATGTTTGTTGCGATATAAGCGGTGATTATGTTTGAATCTTTGGAATATTGTCACTTTCGGTCCCTGTCTTTTACTCCGCCCAAAAGTAGTTATAAAGAAGGTTTAGTAATGGCAATACTGGCCCTTGTGTTTTCCTTGTTCTCTTTCTTCTTTAATAACAACTTCCCATCTTTTTGCAAATTTGGTCCTTGAAACTCTAAAACTTCTCATAAGCCCTTGAAACTTTGCACACTTGACATAACTAGCCCCTTGACTTTATTTTGAGGTCCTTGACTTCATTGTTTCTTTCTTTGACTGTGTCGGGCTGATCCGGCTGTGATCTCTGGCTGATTTCTTTGTCTTGCTCTTGACTCTTTGTCTTTTTTTTTTTTTATATGAACAGTGCCCCAACGGTCGGTGAACAGTAACCCCCAACGGTTACTTTCCCCCTTTTTATACAAAATTTTCTCCTCCATTTCTCCATACAACACTTAATCTTTCACTTACATTTTCTCTTATCCAATCCTCAAAAATGTTGCACATCATCACGCTCTTGGCGATGGCGACCGCGATAGCACTCGGCATTTATCTTGCCTACTTCCCATACGAAGAAGGATTTCAGTATTTGGCCTTTATTCTAGCAATTCTCGTGCCCCTCATTGTTCTTGCAATCGGCGTAGATCTCTTTTGGAAGGAATAGATATTAGGGGAGGGTTGTAATAAAACTTGTATTTCCTTTATGTTCTTATGTAATCTTATTTCTAAGATAATAAATGGATGTTGTGGCAATAAATCTTTTTGTTACTTTTATTTATGCCTTTCGATAATTTCGTTACCACGCTTGGTAACTCGTTTGCATTTCCCTTCTAAATTGATTTAACTTGGGTGTTTCAAGATTTGTGATGTTGGTTTAATATTTATTGTTGCGACTAAGGCTCGGCTCCTAGTGGGTTTATTTGTTCCCTTCAGCTTAACGTGTCAGTTGTAACATTTTTTTTGATGATGTCGACTTTATATAGTAAGGTGGAGTGAAGGTCTGCTTAGTTGCTACGGTTACTAATTCGATTTCCAGAAGTAAACGCGTTTTATGAATACGCACACAAAACTTGATGCAAATAGAAAATTGTTTCTTGACAAGAAGTTTTAAGGTGACTACTCTCAGCATGGGCATGGTCCTTCCTGAATTATACATAGTTGATCAGGCTATGTATATTTGAGGGCTAACGATGCGATGCTCATTTTCGTCAAAAATTGTGTTATGATTTCCTAATAATTGTGGTAGTGATTTGTATAAAATTTATAGAGAGTTAAAGTAGAATTGACGTTTTTATAATATGTTAATTTGATAGATACTTGAAATCATTCAGTACAACAGAAACTGAAGCGAAAGTACAACAGAAATTTAAGCGAGAATTCCTAAAGGGATAAAGTCTAAGCATTGATATCATCCTCTATGTTGTTAAGGTTTTGATTGGTTTCTCCTCCTACTAAGGCATGCACCATTCCACGTGCTTCAGTACCTTTAACTTGGTTTCCTTAGTTTCGGTTCTTTAACTCCGGGCAATCACTCCTGTAGTGCCCATGATTCCCACAACCAAAGCATGTCACATTCTGTAGCGAATTGTCTCTTGCTACAGGAATCCTAGTTCGACAATCCCCTTCCTGGTGACCAAGCTTGTGACATGTACCACACCTAGGAGGACACGGACCCGGCTGATGATGTGCCTTGCACCTATTGCACCATGGTAAGTTCCCAGCGTAGCCTCTACCCTTAGCTGGGGCTGCCACATAAACCTTAGCAGCTTCTTGTCTTTGGTTTTGCTGCTGGTGATAGTTGTTCCCTTGCTGGTCTTCCCACTTCCTTTTATTGCTATCACCGATCCTTAATGCCTTAGGTATAGAAAATGATTTAAATGACGTTTTAAAAATAAGTTTCTCGATGTCATTACAAAAGATCAGAGTTTTTCACGTTATGGTCCCATAGTTTTGTTAAAATGACTTTAAGATTTTATAGGACCAAAGTTTCATTGAATTAAGAATCATAATCAACCTATATAGATATCCGTCACGGCTCCCATTCATGCTTCTTATACCTCAGCCTCCTGAGATTAAACATAGCTAAAACGTCAAAAAAATTGTTGAAAGTGAATTTCATAGGTTTATCGGAAATAGCCTGTGGACCACATGATTTTAAGTAAATAGTTGACTATGAAACAACATTCATATAGTCTTCCAACACTTGTTTTATTGCCCTAAAGCTCATGACACCGAACTTAACATAATAAACTGTTAACAAATCAGTACTCGATGTGTTTGTTCTCCCAACACGGATACAGATGTTTACATAAAAAACATCCTACGAATTTTCTCAATACAGATGTGGTCTCAAACAATCCTACGATTTTCTTCAAATGTTTATTACTGTCAATGGTTCAACTAGAAAACCGCAGCCAGACGGGGTTAATGGTCAGTCCCGATGATCTTCCATAACACTAGCGATATACCCAGCCAGGTATTTAAATGTGCTATACTGGAAGTATGATTTAGCTTATTTATTTTCTAAAGGTAATTTCGGCCAAAGTGATATATGTGGTAAAGTTTATATAAATTTTGGCATTGAGAATTAAATATGGGGTATTTCTTGAAGGTAAAAAAATTTTGGTGCTTCCGGGTATGCTAAATGTATTTAATTGTGAAACGTAACGTTTTTGCGTAATATCATTAAAAAAAAATATAAATGTTGATTATTAACTTTCGTTAAAATAAATATTGCTTACTTGATGAAAACTTTAATTCGTTGGTGCCGTTTACGCTAATTGTTCGCTTTTTACTTAGGCGATTTACGTTAACTAATAAATTAAAAGTAAACACGTTGAGAAAAAAAATTAGTGAAAATTTAGCGACGTCGATTTGACCTGAACATACGTAATGTTACGTCTCCTCCGGTTAGAAGAGCCTTGTCTCAAGCTCAGGTTGCGCACTTGAGAGAAAGTATGGTGTTCGGAGGAAAGATTGCAATATTTCTTCGGAATGATGTTGTATGAAGAGGTGTAGATTCTTTTTACTATATTATTATTATATTATTATTATTATTTTATTTTTTTAACAGTGTCCTAACGGTCGGTAAACAGTAACCCCAACGGTTACTTTCCCCCTTTTTATACAAAATTTTCTCCTCCATTTCTCCATACAACACTTAATCTTTCACTTACATTTTCTCTTATCCAATCCTCAAAAATGTTGCACATCATCACGCTCTTGGCAATGGCGACCGCGATAGCACTCGGCATTTATCTTGCCTACTTCCCATACGAAGAAGGATTTCAGTATTTGGCCTTTATTCTAGCAGTTCTCGTGCCCCTCATCGTTCTTGCAATCGGCGCAGATCTCTTTTGGAAGGAATAGATATTAGGGGAGGGTTGTAATAAAACTTGTATTTCCTTTATGTTCTTATGTAATCTTATTTCTAAGATAATAAATGGATGTTGGGGCAATAAATCTTTTTGTTACTTTTTTTTTATGCCTTTCGATAATTTCGTACCAGTTGGTAATCGTTTGATTTTCCTTATAAATTGATTTAACTTGTGTGTTTCAAGTTTTGTGATGATTGGTATAATATTTATTGTTGCGATCAAAGGTTGATCCTAGTGGGCTTATGTGATCCTTCAGTTACGTGTCCGTTGTAACACTTTTTTTTTATGTCGACTTATATGTAAGGTGGAGTGAAGGTTCTGCTTAGTTGCTACGGTTTATGAGTCGATTTCAGATGTAACGGTTTTATGAATACCATCACATAACTTGATGCAAATAGAAAATTATTTCTTGACAAGAAGTTTTAAGGTGACTACTCTCAGCATGGGCATGGTCCTTCCTGAATTATACATAGTTGGATCTTGCTATGTTTATTGAGGGTTAACGAGTTGGCGATATGCTCATTTCGTATAAATTGTGTTATAATTTCATAATAATTGTGGGAGTGATTTGTATTTTATAGAGAGTTAAAGTAGAATTGACGTTTTCATAATTGTTATTTGATAGTACTTGGAAATCATTCAGTATAACAGAAATTGATGCAAAGTTTAACAGAAATTTAAAGCGTGTGTACAACAGAAATTTAAGCGAGGAATTCCTAAAGGGATAAAGTCTAAGCATTGATATCATAAATTAATCAGGATAGTCGATATTTATATAATTGATCGATAGAAATAGATATTGATATGTCAAAAGATAGACGTAAGAGATCGAATTTAAACCAAGTATTATATATCTAAGATTATATATAATGCAATAATGACAATCGGAAAAGTAAGTAAGGATCAGGGAATACGCGCGCGTGGATATCGGATAGCGATGAAGGATTCTGTATTTAAAAATAAAAGAAAAGAAAACCTTTAAACTTTGTGGTTATAGACTAGGTTTTGAAAATGACCCAGTTCCCTATAACCTTGGCTCTGGTACCATCTGTAACACCCCCAAAATCAGGTCGCAGCGGAAAGGTAACAATGGGGTGCTACGTCAAAGTACAAAAATCAAGATATAGAAAATGACCTTAAATGGACGTTAAAAATAAGTTTCATTCGATGTCTTACAAAAAGATCAGAAGTTTTCACGGTTTATGTCCCATAGTTTGTTTAAAAAGAATTAATGATTTTATAGACCAAAAGTTTCATTGAATTTTAAGAAATCAGAATCCTTATAATAGATATCCGTCACTGCTCCCATTCAAGCTTTTTACCTAGCACCTGAAGATTAAAAACATGCTAAGAAGTCAACAAAAATTGTTGAGTGAATTCATAGGTTTATCATGAAATAGCGTTGGACCACAAGATTTAAGTAATGTAGACTATGAAACACATTCGATAGTCCAACACTTTGTATTATTGCACTAAGCTCATGACACCGAACCTTATACATAATAAATGTATAAACAAATCAGTATCAGAGGTTTGTGCCGCCCAACACGGATACAGATGTTACCAAAAACATCCTTCGAATTATCTCAATACAATTTGCCATACATCCTACGATTTTCTTTAAATGTTAAAATATCGTCATCTGGTCAACTAGAATTCACAGCCCCTAGATCGGGGGATGGTCAGTCCTGATAGATCTATCCATAACACTAGCGTATACCCAGCAGGTATTTAACGGTTCATGATAAAAGGGGACTTAAATGGCAATACGGTAACTTAGGCAATAATGTAATCAGGAAATAGCATACAAGTTTTTGAATGAAAACACTTGTGTCAAACGAAAGCAAGCATGTTAATCTCCCCGTATTTATTAAAGCAAGTAGTAGAAAAAGGGGCTACGAAACTCACCTCGAGTGAATGGTATTCAACAAGTATTCACAATAGTAAAACATGCGTCACGAAGGAATCCGAATGGCAACCTTAATCAAATTATAGGTCGTTATAAGTACTAAACACTTTGATTATTTATCTATATAGCTCATCAGACTATCGTTCGGGCTATCTGAATTATAGTGGTCATGTAGTGACGTAATGGGTGCTAGGAACACTTTAATCGTTAAATCCATCAACTCGTCGGATACGCCACCCCGGGAAGTGCCTCATTATGAAACTCCCTAGTATATAGTCTTTGATTAATAATACCAATATAATTCTATATAGCTACATCACCATCTAATCGTTTTAGTGAAATCATATTTATAAAGTAAAAACGTTTATAAGTATACTTTAGTAAAACTGGCGTAACTTTCTCGTTTTAAGTCCGTTTCTTTCGTTTCTTACGTCCACGCCTTCGTATTAAGACGAGTTATCAAATATAACATTTTCAAATTTGAGGTTTTTTCGGATCGAATAGTTGATTTTACGTTCATAACAGTTTTATATTTATTTTTATAGATTTAGGTTATCGTAAATGTCTTAACTTATTGTTTTAAAAAAAAAAAATAAAAAATTTAACTTCGTTTTTTTTAGCGATTCTTTCGTGTACGTTCTCGTATTTTAAAAGTTTTTATCCTTATTAAATGTGTTTTAAAAAATATAAGTTTCTGTGGTGAATTAGTATTTTTTATAAAATTAGTTTATATAAAGTATATAGTTAACGTTAAAGTTTGAAATTCGTTCGTATCTTTTTCGTTATAAATCGGTTTTTCGAGTTTCTTATCATTTTGGAATCGTCATGAGGTGTACTATCTTTCTAAGGTGTTAAACCTACTGTCTAAAATACGAAATCCAACAACCCCTTTTGAAATCTTTAGGCCCATTGAAATAAATAGGTACACTTGTATAACTTTGTTTTTATAACTTACTTTCTATACTTTTCATCTAAATAATTACCACAGCTCCTTTATAACTCATAATATACTTATGTCATATATATTATATATTCCAAGATCACAAGTTCATATGAAAAAGTGTTAAAAATCATAATCACAAGTAAGTTATCCATTTAACATGTTTAAAACCCTAAATGGTGATTTAGTTATATAGAACATGTAAACACATAAAAATGATAAAAGTAAAGACATAAAGGTTTATAGATAACCTTATAGTGATGTATGATGATGAGAAATATGTTCTAAACCCTTGTTTAGATTATAAACCAAAGCTTGCACACCAATAAAACCCTAGGTTTCAAGAAAGCCCTAATCTTCCAATATCTTGCTAAACCTTTCTTAATCACCCAACCAAGCTTCCAAACCTTTTTGTATAACCTTAGATATGTTCCTAGATACTTGTATAAGTGGTAAATAAAATTGTATGGATTGTGTGTATGTGTTTGCTTCAAGCCGTGGCTAGGGAGAAGGAAACAAGAGAGATTGTGAAGTTTTCTAGTTAAGGAATGAGTGTATGAGTTTTCTACAAGTCTAAGTCTCTTTATATACAACATGAGCTAGTCAAAGTTATCATTTAGAAAGACCAAGACCAAAGAAAACATATAGAGGGAATTAAGGAAGAATAGTGGTCAAGCTACTAGGTCTTTACTAACTAAAGGTGTACATGAACTAGCTAATAAATGTGTATGTTCTTATGTCCCCTAAACTAGAGGTTATCCCATGGAAATAAGGAAGAGTTTGACTAGTTATTATCTTGATAATAAAATGTAGTGAAAGTATTATTTGAGGTGAAAAATGTGTAAGTTAAATGTAAGTGTAGTTTTATATAAATGTGTATACTTGAGAATGTATGATTTAGCTTATTTATTTTAAGGTAATTTCGGCCCAAGTGATAAATGTGGGTAAAGTTTTATAAATTTTTGAGCATTGAGAATAAAAATGGGTATTTGTTGAAGCGTAGATTAATTTTGATGGTTCCGGGTATGCCTAAATGTATTTATTTACGAAACGTAAACGTTTTACGCGACCAATAAAAATAAAATATAAAAAGTTTATTATTACTTTCGTAAAAATAATATAATGATTACTTGACGTAAACTTTAATTTGTTTGGTGTCCGTTTACGTTGATTGTTGATTTATAGCTTACGCGATTTAACTTAACTATTAAAATTAAAAGTAAACACGTACGAGAAAGAAAAAAATAATTAGTGAAATATATGACGTCGTAAATGACCTGAAAATACAGAATGTTACACACCACACTCATGCTGGAAAGCAAGAAGTTCATCTTTTTCTGTCATCTTCTAAAGTCTACCCCTTCAAACTTGTCAAGCTTGGAAAAGTTTAAAGCTATGTGTTTCATAGCAGTAGCAGCCATTGATTATCACAAAATAATCTTCTTTGATTGTTGGTTGTTGTGTGTCCTAGATTAGGGTGAAGATAATTAATAGCCTGGCTAATTACCAAAGATGGTTACCGGATATCACTTGAAGTCGTGTAATCACTTTCCAAAGAAGATTATTCGATCTTATGCCTGGGTATCATGAATACCTCCTTGAGATAAAACCAAGTGTTTGTTCTTGTTCTTGGCACAGATCAAGAACCCTGAGTTTCTATGTGTTTTTGTTTTTTGTATGTTTTTCCATGCAATGGTGATCCCTATTTATAGGGGATTTACTTAAAACCTATTCATGGAATTAATGGCCAATTAATCTCTTCCATAATTATCCTTCATAATTTAGGAATTAGTGATTACATAACCAAATTAAATATATGTTCATTAATGCAGTCAAATCTGCCACTTAAATAGGAAAAAGTTTTTACAAAACATTTAATGTAGTCAAACCTGCCATTTAAAATGTTTGTAACCACCCATTTAATTCTAACCAGTAAAAGAGTCAGGGAAAATTGGTGACTTAATAGGTGTACACTCCGTACATCCAAACCCATTTTCAAGTATGATCTGATTCCCACAACTGCACTAAATTTCCAACAGGAAGAAGTTCAATTCACCCATCATGCTCATTTTAAACTCGTCGTGGTATAAAGGAGACTTGCGAATTCGGGGTCTAAAGTGAATTGCAAATTCGTGGTCTAAAGGAGACCTGCGAATTCGGGGTCTAAAGTGCATTGCAAATTCGTGGTCTAAAGGTTCATTGCCAATTCGTGTAATACTAACGCCTACGAATTCGTAAAGCACAAGAACTTGCAAATTTATGTATAACTGTCCCTGCGAATTCGGATTGTTCTAACAAATTTGCATTTTTAATTCAAGTTTTCATGTGTTTTCCCACTTCAAGATTCACTCATTTAGCCTCATATCATTCACAAGAACATTTTTTGCAACTTAGAAGCACATATTCAAGCAAAATCATTCAAACGAGCATTCAAATCCAAGAAACCATTAATAACCAAGAATCAAACATGTTATATTTGAGTTTCTAAGCATACACACATTCATTAACACATTAATCATTTATCCAACACAAAACCCACAACTTTTGCAAACTAAAAAACTTCAAAAACGCATGAATTTCAGTCATAAAGAATCACTCAAATCATACACATAAGATATCTTTTATTAAAAACTAGAATTAGAAACTCGTCTTAATAAACACCTCAAATGTACAAAACCCTCTAATAATTTTAGTTTATTTAGTTTTAAATTTCATTAACACAAAATTAAATTTTAAGGATTGTTCTAAATTAGAACTTCTTAAAAACCAAATTCCTTTAAGACGTGAGATCACAAGGGTGTAAGGAACAACGTTTTCTTAATACCTTAAGCACGAGAATGTCTGTTATTACAAGATCGAAGGTTTGCGATCGTGGTGAGGATTTTTGAAATAAAAAGAGTAGTGTGGCGTGTAAAGTTGTTTTTGTATTGAAAAAGAAAACTTGATTTGATTAAAGGAGGGTAGATAAAAAACAAACTTTGTTATAGGCACTTTTTCACTCCCTAAACTTCAGATCTTTCTATTTTTTAAGATGATAAAAATGCTTATAAGGCATAACAAAGGTTATCACAAGAATATGGCACATTTAAGTCCCCTAATATTTTTTAACTAATATACCTAACAACTTAATCTGCTCATATTCTCACTCAAGGCATAAACAAATAACATATAAGGCACACATAAGCTAAATTTAATTAACTTTCCTTAAAAAATGATATTCAGTTATTGTTTAAAAACCTTTATCCCTTTTATCAAATGACGTTATGTAGAAGATGTTTGACATTTTCTCCCCCTCAAACAATGACCCCGTTTACTTATGTACATAGTTTGTAGTCGTTGTTTGAGAAAACAAATGTCTTTTTAAAAAAAACATTTTCTGTTGAAGCAATGTTTTTACTCATGAAAACAAACACCAATTGAAAATAAGATTTCTCTTATTTTGACAAAGAAATGCCTGCCACGTACAATTTTTTTTAATATTGGTAATAAATGGAAGCAACTTGTTGTGATGCAAATTAGACCATAAGAATAACCATAATGCCCGAGAATAAATTCCCGTTGAGAGGTCAAGTTTCCTTTTTAACAAAATACTTGCCTTTAAGATGATGACACGGTTTCTAATCAATTCTGAAATAACAGCAAGCCATTTGGCAATGTTTTTTGAAAACATTTGAACTTCAACTCGAACTTCATTTACGGAACAGCCACCGTATCATATTGGAATGACATTTCTAAGACCGTAAATGTTATCGGTTTTCATGAAGACAGCCATTATTACAATCTTTTTATGTTTTTCCTCATTTTTCATAATTTTTTCTTTATGGTTATATGAATATACTAATATATGTATTTTGTTTTATTTATAAAAAATTCAAAAAATGAGAAAATCTTTTGGTTTTTATGGTTTTTAATATATATATAAAAATATGATACAAAGATAATGAATAGGCACATACCACTATCATCAACTACATCTGCCAATTGTTAAAAGAGTCTCCCATTCGTAAAACTCCCATTCCTAGCTTTTTGATAAGAAAATTCAATCCTATTCTTTCTCTTGCAAGGGCTTTTGGTTAAGATGTCTGCCAGTTGATGACCCCATATTGACATAAAACCGAGTAAAAGAAAAAAAAAGTCAATCACACTCCCATTCTCACATTCTCCTTTATAAAGTGAAAAATCTGATGTCTATATGCTCGCCCTGGAATGTTGACAATTATTGAATGTTACGGAATATCGCATTGTGTTATCACTAACATTGAATTTTAATAAATCCAAGGCCAAGTTGTAGCCTGAGATCTC